>JAZKJV010002557.1:0-56863 GCA_037367405.1 Ottelia alismoides | reverse complement strand
TACGGCTAGGGATTCTGGACCAGAAGCTCGATCCTACGGTGTTGACCCTCCCTTGAAGAATAAGGAAGCACACAACCCACAATGAGCTTTTATCAGCATGGGCAGCTGACTATGACCAACTGGGAGTGTCCCAAGGGTCACAAAACGTAGCTGGAAGTCCCTCGAAGCTGCTGCTGGCTTCAGATCGGCCCTTGGAGCTCCAAAGAGGTCTGGGGAGGTCATGGAAGCAAGGGAGCTCCAGGTCCCTTCTTTTTTGTCAAAATCGACCTGCTAGGGGTCCTTTAGTCATTCAAAACCTGTAGGAAGCTAAAGCACATGAAAACAAGGGTTTTGGGGGGCTTGTTAGGTCGTGATGAGTGGAGAAGAGCTTGGGTGGAGGACCCAGCTTAGGAATATGGTAGCCCGATCTTCTTTCGCAGAAGAATTTGAAGAGAAGAGAGTCTGAACTCAATCCTGAGTATAAAATAGGGTGCAGTCTCAAAGAGGGAGGCGGAGATCTTTAATGGTAATCGTCAAAAGAGAATCAAGATGCGTTTAGGAATGCTGTTCTTCAGAGGAGAGGATGCCGAAATGATTCTCCGTGCTTCTTTTGTAGAGTACGAGAAAAGGCCAGAAGAAGTTGAGCATTTGGGGGAGAAGGCCATCTCACTTAGATGAGGGAAACCTCACTGTATTCTTTTCACCGCTGCAAGAGCTGAAGCCGAAGCGAAATTCTGTTGTTACTTACCCTCTCTGAAAAGCAAATCCGCTGAGCCGCTCAACAACCCTTGAGACTCTTTCCCGCTCCCGCGTGGGTAGTAGCTCTCAGAAGGTTGGAAGGGAGAGGACAAAGGCAGGGTTCTATCTCTGTGGTCTTCTTACGTCTGCCAAGTAGACGTCATTAAAAGGCCGAGTCCGGGACCCAGAGTGAAAGGGCGGTGAAAGTCTTCCTCGAGACTTGGCTGTTTGTAGCTAGAAGTCTTTTGCTTTTCCGTTCTAATAAGGAATTGCTTCTTTCCCCGCCGGTTCAAAGGCTTTCTTTTGTCGAATTCCGCTTCGAATGAAAGTCCAGTCAAGCAAGAGTCGATTTCGGTTAGCTACAGAAAGAAGAATTTGAAGAGAAGACAGTCTGAACTCCATCCTGAGTATAAAACAGGGTGCAGTCTCAAAGAGGAGGCGGAGATCTTTAATGGTAATTGTCAAAAGAGAATCAAAACGTCAGTGGACGATAGAGGTAAGAGGGCTGGTCACCTGATCTGATCAAGATGAGGGCTTATGTAGGTGCTTGGGGGAATAGTAGGTGATTGAAAAGGAGATGGAGATGATAGTGAAGGTGAAGGATGGTTGGAATGGGCATAAATAGAAGGTGGAGCTAGAGCTCCGTCGATCATAGATTGTGGATTTCACACAAAACCAGACATAATTGAAAAGAACACGAAAAGATGAAGCTCTACCTGACCTAGACTGACCAGAAGTGAGCTCGCGGCAGAGGAGGTGGATGAGCTGGATCAACCTTGCTTCGACGTCGTACACGTACGCTAAACCTTCCTTGAGGACCCTACTATTAATCAGATTCTCCAAATGCTCTAATTTTAGGGCTTTGGTGGTTGAAGAGGGATCAAAATTGAATGGAGTTCAGAGGAGATATCTTATATGGGGGCCTTGGGTTTGGGGAAGAACGCTCGTCTCAGTGACCCTCGGATCGAAAAATCAAATCCACGTAAAAGTGCATTATCGAGGTACTGAAGTCAAAGACAAGTCGAGCAAAAATAATGCAAGGATTGGGTGGAAGAAATCGATGGCTCAAAACATCTAACATGTTGCAGTCCTAAGAGACAAGGTAGTTGACCGAAGTCAACCATCCATGGCTCCTCATTACGCCACGTTGCAGGGAAAATGATAAGGCAAAAAATAAATGATTATTAATTCCAAATAAATTATTAAATGATTTTAATAATTTTATATTAAAACATAAAAATATTTGTTATTTTATTTAATATTTTATTGTGATTTTTATTTATTTTACAAGTTTCTTTATTCTAGTTTACTTTCTAGAGGTATATTTATAGGTATATTTACCAATATTATGTGTATTTTTTATTTCTATTTTCTATTTTATTATTTTATAGAAATAATTTATATATTTATAACTTATTAATAGGCATATAAATATATTTTTATTGTATTTTTCTGAGTTTATTTGCACTCTTAAGTAAATATGGGTATCAATTATATAGGTATATTGATGAACCTCCATTTCATCACTTTTATTCTTTCATGTTGACCTTTCAAACCCTAGCTAAATGCATGTAAATGACATTATCTTGCAGAAATAAACATTCATTATTTATTGTATAAATGTTATATAAAATACATTGCTTAAAGTCAAAATAAAAGAATAGAGAAAAGAAAATAAAAGGAAATAAAATGCCAAAGGTATTTTATAACCCTAAATCCCAAGACCTAGGCATCATGATGATTGGACCAATAAGGAATAAAGTAGGACGAGAAACGGGTCAAAAACGAAATAAAATCCTAATTATTTATTCTTCAAAACAAAATAAAGTACGACACAATTTATTTTATTTTAATCATTTATACCTCAAATAAAGAAACTTTGTAAATGAAAGTTGTAGATAAAAATACATAGAACAATATAAAATTGATTTCACATAAAAATAATATATAATCTAAATTCTACACTCAGAATAAAATTCTAAAACCCAAACTTCCTAGACCCATATCTTCTCCATATGGACTCAAAATGAACCAAAATCACATTTAATTGTATATAACTTTTTCTTAGCAATTTAATGAAGGTGGTTTCATTTATTTAGAGATAAGATGTAAAAGTTAGGTTTTGGACCCCTATTGTACTATACATTGGAATAAAATATTCACTTTATTTATTCTTTATATTTTCATAATTTCGTAAATATTCTTCATAACATATGTACATAATTAGAATAAAATAAAACCATAAAATATACACTTAAATAAAATAATATGCAAAAAATAAAAAGATCAATTACCGGTACTTATAATTATGTAATAAATACCCTTATTTACTTAAGTCTACATATTATATCAGAATAACAACTAAAATATATTTATGTGTATATAAATAAGTTATAATTATATAAATTATGAATGTAAAATAATAAAATCAAAAATAAAAATAAAATACCTAATATAGATGTAAATATACCTATAAATTAACCTTTAAAAAGTAACATATAACAAATTCACTTGTAAAAAATAAATAGAAATAACAATAAAATACTATATAAATTAATAAAAAATTGTATTTTAACCAAAAATTAATAAATTGATTATTTTTTGTTTTGAATTAATAACACTTTTATTTACTATTTTTTCTTGTAGTGAGTCGACGTAGACCAATCAGGGTGCGACCTTAATGGCCCCAAGACAACTCCCCTTCTTCTTGTCGCCCCGCCTGTCAGAACATTGAACCTGATGTTCCTAGATTTTTTTTCCTTTAACCCTTGCATCTTTTGGGGTCGATTCATTATTGACTTTTCATCCTCGTTCAACCCACTTTTCACACCCCCATGATTTTTCGAATAATGGATCGCTACTGCGGTTGGGCTACTTGGTCAAAGAAATCCACCTACATATACCCCAGCCGAGTTTTATTAGATATTTGATCCCTATTCTACCATTCAAACCCTAACCTTCATGCATCTCGAGTATCCTGGTGACAGCAGGAGCCTTGAGGAAGAATCAGCGAAGCATTCGAGGTTGATCCAAGGCACCGCTTCCTCCTCTGCCATGAGCTTCGCTCCGCACCAGTGTAGGTCAGGTAAGCCCTTTTTTTCTCATTCCTTATCATAGAAATAGAGTAGATCGACATTATATTTCACAAAATTTATTTTGCTTTTTTGTAAAAGAAAAAAATCTCGTCGGAGCTCTAGCTACGCCTATTGTTTCTAATCACTCCGACCAACCTCTGCCTCCATCTTCTTCCCCTTAGCTTGTTATGCACCCCAAGCTTAGTCATTCACCCTGATCTAGACAAGATAAGGCAAACGACACTCCTACTCTGCCACTCACCGAAGTTGTTGCTACCAAGCCTCATCTCCGCTCACCCCAATGTAATAAGATCCCCAAACCTTGCTTTCCGTGCGCCTTAGCTTCCTGCAGGATCTGGAGGGCCAAAGGACTCCTCACGAGTCAATTTTGACCAAGGAAGAGGCACCCGAAGCCTCCTTGCTTCCTCGACCTTGACCAGCTCGTCAGAGCTCCGGTGGGCCTTTTGAGACCACCACCTAACACGGAGGAGCCAGAGATTCGTTTTGCACCAGCACCAGAATTCCTAGGTGTCCGGAGGAGCGGAAGGGCTGATCGAAGCTTGGCCCAATCGAGTTCTTGATCTGTTCTTCCACCTGCCCTTTATGACGTTCGATCATGCGCCCGTGCCCAAATCAGCAGCACCCGTTGGATCAGCTGAAGCTCCACCGTTGGATCTCCTCGGGATATCTAATCTCTCTCATTGAAGATGAAGCAATATTTACAGTCTAGATCGTGACACTTAATAAGTGAATATCATCAGCCGTTGGGATCATGCCATAGGTGTAATTTTATCCGATACCCTTGTGCTATTTGTATTTTATTTTTCTGTCCATAAACATTTATTTACAGCGTAAATATTTATGTAAAATGTGTAGTTCAGTCCTTGTACTTTCTTTATTTGCATTTAGGTCTAATACATGTCACCTCACTTGCCAGTGCACATGAGGGGAGTGGGTATTTTGTACCTAAGCCCCGGAGTTCTTTGTATTTTGATTTAGTCATTGTTTTTGCATTAACAATGTAATATTTTCTAGAAAAGCTGCATTAGACTCCTTGAACCTGTTATTGATTGCAGAAATACCCTTATAAGTATTGTTTACTGGATATTTTTGGAAAATATGCATTTTTAGCACCAACCTTTTCTGAGGTGTTCGGCTAGGGTCTTGGAATTTAAATATTACTTAAATATGCCTGCTAGTATGCATTTTCTTTTTTTAGATTTTATTTTACTAAAAATATCTCCAGGACACTAAAAAATCGTGGAAAAGTATTACAAATACCTGACAAATGTATACCACATATATATTTTGTTAGGTATTTTTTAGTTATTTTGTATTTATTAAAAATAAAAAACCAAGCTATTTGTTCATGTTTGCATTTAAAAATACAAAAAAAATATAAAAATGTTTTGAAAAATTACAAAAAATATATTGTTTTTATATCTGTATTTTGAGCCTACAGACCAAAAATCACTAAAAATAGAAAAAGAAAAACTCTAAAAATTAAAAAAGCTCCAAAATCCTTATAAAATTATAAAAATTCTAAAAAAATCCAAAAATAATTATTTTTTGAATTTTTTATTATATTTATAATATGTTAAAAATTACTTTGGAAAATTTTAAAGATTTTACCTATTTTTAATTTCCAAACCAATTCAACATGTTTATTTTGTTCACTATTTACCTTATTTATTCAATTCAAAATACAAAAAATAGCAAATAAAATCTGAAAAATAAAAAATATTAGAAAACAAGTATAAAATACTCTTTTTAACATTTTTTGGTTTTTTTGTGGTATTTATAATTATGTTACCTTGAATTAGATATAGTTGTATATAAGCCTTTATTATATATTAAAAAACTAAAAATTCGAAATTTATAAAAATAAATAAAAAATATAAAATTAAAAGCAAAAAATATAAAATTCAAAAGAAAGTTAATAATATAAAATCCACAGAAATTTTAAAAACACTAATAACCCCAAAATCATCTACTTTTATCCAATTTTGATTGTCTATCCTCCATTTTTCCTGAGTTCGACCCCCGTTATACTTCTTTGCTATACATTTAATTGTAATAAAATAAAGTTTTGACTGAGTGCTTGATAGACTTATTTCCAGTGTGGGTTAATTGTTGATTGAATATGGTTGTTGAGAGGTCGTCACAATGACTAAGTCCTTACCTTGTGCGACTCATTTTAGACCCCCGATGTTTATGTTCATCATATATGTATAGTGTATTCATCTATGTATTTGTGCATCTTTTATTTATTTTAGTGTATTTAATGATTTTATTTCATTCTATTTATGTACATATACTATGAGTAATATTTACAAAATTATAAAATTATAAAATTATGTAAAATATAAAGACTAAATAAAATGAATAAATCTAACTTTTTCTTCTTAATACCAAATTAAATGAAACCTTCTTGATTAAATAGCTAATAAAAAGTTACAAATAATTAATGTGATTTTGATTCATTTTGAGTTCATATGGAGAAGATATGGGTGTGGGAAGTTTGGGTTTTGGAATTTTATTCTGAGTGTAGGATGTACATTATATATTATTTTTATGTGAAATCAATTTAATATTTTTATCTTTAGCTTCCATGTTCAAAGTTTATTTATTTTATTTATAAATAATAAAGAATAAAATAGGCCTCAAAATGAATTATTAAAGAATAGAAATTAGGTTTTTTATTGTATTTATTGTCCTTTATCTTCCCCCTACTTTATTCCTTGTCGATCCAGTCATCATGATGCCTTGATCTCGGAGTTTACGGTCATAAAATACCTTTGGTATTTTATTTTATTTTCTTTAATTTGGCTTTAAATACAGTTTTTTATGCAATATTTACACAATAAATTAGAGATGTTGATTTTTGCAAAATAGTGCTATTACATGCATTTAGCGGTAAAAATGAATGAAAAAGGTGGATGAAATAGAGATTCCTCAACATGCACGTTGCACGGGGCTGAAGAGTGTATATTACATTAAAAAAGTCTAATTTTGAAATGAATAATACTATTCAATATTATATATTTAAGACAAGAATATATAATAACAAATATTGAAATTACTCATTGTGATATACCAATTTTGTTGTAGTGACTATTATCATACTAAGATAATATATAATAGACATGCAAATCGTGATAGACTTTATTAAAGGCATACTTGATATATATTAGAGCAGTTATATATAAATGTTATATGAGTTACAGATTTTAATCGAAAGATTATATTAGATTTTCCATACTCCTGATTTATCATTTATTATTACTTTATTTTTAATATATTTCAACAAAAAGTATCAAAAATATTGATTATATATTTTTTGCTCGAAATATTTTTTTATGAATCATTAATCACTATTAATAGTTTTTATATTTTTGTTACAAAAATATAAAAACTCTTACTTTATTTTAACCATACTTCGTTTTTATATATTTTTTCCATGTATTGTTTTTATTTCATATGACAATAGCATGACTTTTTTATAGTCATTCTGCCGATAAGCATGGCTTTAATATGACAGCTGTAAGAGGGACTTCGATATCGCACGAATTCACAAATGAATAGTTCATTTTGATCCGTTTTTGTCGGATCAAATAAGAATTAATAACTACTGAAGTCAAATATTGATGGAAGAAAGACAGAATTTCATTATAAAAAAATCTAGCCAAATAAAAATAGAGTAAATTCCAAAAGAAGTCCGGAAAATACCCGATTTCGATTTCGTACACGAACTTTGAAAAGTAGAATTGATGTATCAAATTTTTAATATTTATCATTATGTGGTCATTAACTATTAAATTTTAGTTGATAATTTTGTCGCTCCGACCTTAGATCACAGTAGTTCAAAATCACATTAAGCAAATATTAAAGATGGTGTAAGAGATTATTACTTTTTAAAGTTAACTATAGCATTGAATTCAAGTATATAATTTAGGAACTTTTATGTAATTTATACGGAAACTGAGGGGCTACGACCTACGTTAAGCCTAGACTATTATAAATTATATAAAGTTGACGAAGCGAAAAAGATAACATATAATATTTTGAGTAACAACCAACGGTCCCTTTCCTTTATTATTAATGTATATTATAAAATTAGTATACAGCTATAAAGCGGACTCTAATGTTATTTGGCTGATAATACAGCTGTAACTTTGCATTATTTGATTTCTGTAGCACACTCTCTTTAATGGATGTTATTTATGTATGGACATGGATAGATTATATAAAGGGCACTCCTCAACCTCTTGTTCCATTATATTTTCGGAAGTGGGGTGAACTAACACTCGTATAACTCTCCAAGTATGGCACAATCTCTATCCATACCCTTAGCAATGTCCGACAACTTGGTGAAGATCCTCAATACAAGCCTCGTCAAGCCCGCGGCGGAGACGCCACGCCATTCTATATGGCTCTCTAATGTCGACCTCTTAGCTGGTTCGGAGAGCGTATGCGCCAATGGTGTGGGTGTACCATGCATCGAGTTCCTTCTCCCTCACGAAGCTCAAAGAGGGCCTCTCGAGGACCTTGGTTGCCTTTTACCCCTATGCGGGAACACTTGGGCTTGATGACAAGGGGAGGGTGGAGCTCAAGTGCGACGGTGAGGGCGTGGAGGCAACGGAGGCGGTATGTGACACAACATTAGAAGAGTTTGGGAAGTTCTTCCCGAACGAGAATATGAGAAGGCAGCTTGTGCCGTGCGGGACGTCGGCACGGCCACCATGTCCTGTCTCCATGATTCAGGTAACTATACTAGCATGCATGTCATCGGATGAGTTACGATATTCCTTGCTTATATGTATTAAACACCTCGGTTGTAATTTTTAGGGTCTTTCAATAAATATTAATTTTCAAAGGACCTAATAATAAATAATTTTATCCTTGTCTGGCATGGTTAATTGTAACTGTTTAAATAAAGGGTAATTGTTTAGCAGGAGAATACACGTGTATATACATGAATTTGCGTTGTTTGACAAAATTTCGGAAGAACCCCCTCCATTTGTTTCTATTTGCTCTAGGTGACCCGGTTCAAGTGCGGCGGTGTATGCTTGGGAGCCACGGTGCACCACTTCGTAGCCGACGGCGCGGCCGCCATGTACTTCATCTGTTCCTGGGCTGCGGTCACCCGTGGCGTCGATCCTCTCACTCTAAAAAGGCCGCACCTTGATCGAGCGGTCCTCGGTTCACGATCGCCACCACGGGTCGAGTATGATCACAGAGACATAGTCTTGAGATCCAACTGCCCCTCCGATCTATCAATCCAACCGACGCGGTTGTCAACTGCTACTCTGAGGATCTCAAAGGAGCAGCTCGCAATGCTCAAGGGTGTCAAGGAGGAGGGTGTAACGACTTTCACAGCAGTTGTTTTGCACGCATGGCAATGCATCTGCCGAGCACGAGGGATTGGCACTGACGAGACTACACGGTTGTTCATCCCATCTGATATCCGGCGCCGCCTCACGCCGCCGCTTCCGGTGGAGTTTTAGGTGAGTTATAAGTTAAAGAGTATGATCATTTTCTCGTCCCCTCATCGGGAAATCAGGAGATTATATCATCATTGATCATTAATTTTGTTTCTATTATCTATACTAACTACCATATTTTAAGTAGTGATTCTGATGCGGGAATCTAAATATCGCCTAAGATTGATTTTTTCTTCAGGTAATGCGGTCCTCATTATATCGGTCGAGTCTGAGGTTCGTGATCTACTCTCCGGCGACGTCACGAAGGTTATCGACAAAATCGAAGCATCCAAAACAAGGTTACATGACAATTACTTAAGATCACTCATCGACTTCCTCGAGCAAGAATGGGGCTCCTTGGATGGCGATTGGGAATTGCGACCAAATGACATTTCTGCTGTGAACTTGCTCCAACTCCCCCTCTCTGAAATCGACTTTGGGTGGGGTCGACCGATGATCGCTGCACAAGCAGCGCCACCTAATAAAGGATGCATTTCTGTCATGAGGAGCCCTAACAGTGATGGTGAGCTGCAACTGATGCTGACCTTAGAAGAGGATCATATGCCTGCATTCAAAAAGTTCTTCTTAGGTGGTGCCGGATTATGAACGATTAAGTGATGCTTAATTACTTTTCTGAAGCAGATTTAATATAAATAATTCTGAAGATGTCTCATATTCATTAAATAAATCGAAGTCCGGCATGCTCACATGTGCAATGCTTTAACTCTTTGTATGTTACGGTTACGGTTACATCATAACATTACAAAAGACAAAATGTTGATAGTATGAAATGAAATCGAATACAAACATATTCGTATCCGTTTATGTATCTGCCTTCGTCAAATGAGGATATGGATGCAAGTTTTCTATGTCATTCAATATGAATATGGATACAAATAAAAATAAGAATTTCATATTTTTTTATGAATACGAATATTAATATCAAATTTCAAATTTTAGAGGATACGAAGCGAATACTCATTATTTGAAAAGAAGCAAACATGGATGCCCAAATATGAATACAATTGTTTGAATTTCGGATGATAGTTATACTAAACCATACATATGCAAATAAGTACGGTAAGATTTCTATTATTATTTGGTTAATTTTAAGATTTCTTTTATTATTTAATTATTTAAGTCTATATTCATTATTAAAATATGTTTTTTTATATATTGGATTTTGTTGTGAATCTAAAATGCTTATACCTTTTAACTAAATTTGACCTAATATATTGGATATTGTTTTCAAATATCGTGTTGGTATGGTCAACATCATTTTTGCATTCATATAATAGCATTTCGAGGATGGTTCTCCACTTTACACATTCCTGTGATATTTGTATTCATATCCAAATTTTAAAAATGATTTGGATATGATAACACTTTTGTTGATATCCACCTCAAAAGGACGTGTCAAAGAATAAGTCATTACAGTTGATTGAGTACAATAATGACATATGTGATTTATAATTATCTTTTGTATTTATTATAAGGAGTATCGATCTAGATATTATATAATATAGCGTATGATCTCGTGCTTCGCGATAGATCTGTGCCATGTCCCGATACCAACTCCACTTGTGCACCGCAATGAAAGATCCTCTTCTCTCTCGACAATGCATGCATATAGAACATGATTTAAATTTCAAAACCGAATCCATTTCTCGCAATGAACGTAATTCATGAACCAAAACAAATCCGGTCCATGTCTCGATGGCAATTTTACTTGTATCATGGAACTAAGCATTCTTTTTTCTTTTATTTCACCCGTGTGCTTGACAATCTTCATGCGGATCTGTATCCTGCACATCACTAGATCCATAACTACCTGATGAATCTCCGTTTCATCATCTTTATTCTATCATTTTGGCCTTAAACCCTAGTAAATGCGTGTAAATACTGTTAATTCGTGCATTTTATCATCCATGCATATTTGTGTAAATATTGTATAAAATACTATTTTTAAAGCTAAAATTATAGAATAAAGAAAAGAAAGGAAAAATAATAAAATATTGCAAATATTTTATGACCCGAAACCCCAAGACCAGGGCATCTCGATGTCTAGGTCGACAAGGAATAAAGTAGGAGAAGATAAGGGCCAAAATACAATAAAATTCCCTTTTTTTAGCTCATTCTTTATTCATTCTGGGACCTATTTTTAGTTCCACTTTTATACTTCAAATAAAGAAACTTTGTACGTGAAAATTGTAGATAATTAAATATAAAAAATACAAAATTTATTTCACACAAAAATAATAAAAAGATAAAAAGTTATGATCTGAATAAGATTCCTGAAATCCCAACTTCCCAAACATGTATCTCTCAAATAAAAATTCAAAATGCATCAAATCACATTTAATTGTATATAATTTATAATAAGCTATTTAATGAGGGTGGTTTCATATTTTTCGGAGCTACGATTTGAAAGTTAGGTTTTGGGCCCCTATTGTATACTTGTACAGATTAAAATATTCATTTTATTTATTATTCATTATTTTGTAATTACATATTTTTATAATTTTGTAAATATTATTTATAATATATGTGTATATTAAAACAATAATAAAGTGTTCAATAAAACATAAAAATAAAATACTTGTATAAAATACATAGGTAAAAGACTATATCTATACCTATATAGATTAGACATCTATTTATTTAATTGTATAAATTACTTCAGAAAAATAAAATAAAAATATATTTAAGTTTACAAAATTAAGTTATAAATTTATAAAATTATAAACACAAGTAATAAAATTAAAAATACAAAAATAAAACATTAAAATATATAGATAAATGTACCTATATAGGCTATAAAAAGTTAACTTGTAATTTTATACCTCTAAAAAATAAATAAAAATCATAATAAAATAATATATAACATAATAAATATTTTTTATTTAATAACCTAAAATTAATTAAATCATTTATTATTTTTAAATGAATTTTTTAATCTTTTTCGAAGGATTTTTCCTGGTTGGTCCACGTGGACCAATCAGGAGGGTCTGAGAGTTGACCGCGGAGAACTCTCTGACCCGCCTCCTGCAGTTGTCAAAACCTCGTTTCAACCCCCTTTCTTGCGGATTTTTCGAGTCTCATCCTTTCACCTTTTTTCGATGTGGTCTTCACGACTTTTGATCCTCGTAGATCCATGATACATACACGTGCGTTATCTCGATCCTTGGATCACTGACGTGCCCCAGATCCATCGTTCTTCTCGCTTGCTCGTCAACCTATTTAAAAACCACCTGAAGTTTCCCTTGCAAATTTGAATCCCCTTTTCGACTGAGTTGGCCCTAGCCTTGGAGCTCCGGATTGGCGCCGGTGACAGAGGAATCTCCAGCTCCTTCAGGCGAGGAAGTAAGGCGGTGTTCCACCCATCTCCGGCCATCTTGGTCGTGAGGTCCAATCTCAGGCATTCTTTGCCTTTGAGGTGCACTTTTCTTTGTTTTTCTTGCATTTCTTTATTCACTGTAGTCTTAGGACCAAACCCCCATACTTCGTTCATCCTTTCATCCATTCGCTCGACCTTCGCCACCCCTCGCCGGAGCATGCTCCGGCGAGCATCCATCTGCGCTATCTCCACCATTTTCCCTCTGGAAGGTCGAGGCATTTTGCCCATGACCTTCTTAACACATTTTTGCTGGTCACAAGAGTCAAAGGACCCCCTTGGGGGGTCGATTTTGGGAATCGCGTGGTACCTGGACCCATCTCCTTCTTCGACTCCGCCGCAGAGCACTGAGGCTCGTCGAGCCATTTTGGCTCTGCCGGCGGATCGGGGACCCTTCCAGGCATCTCCGGATGCCTTCTACGACAAGGATGGTGGCTGGAGCAACACCATAACACCGATCGAAGTTTGAGTAGGGTTATATTTGTACTCTTGCCCCCTAGTTTCTCACGTGACTTGTGCACATGAGGGTTGACATTTTGCACCAGGGCCCCTCGAGCATTTTGGTATTTGTATTCCGTCCCAAAACATTTTATTGTAGCTATAAAATTATTGGATATTTTACTGTCAATCCCCCAGGTTTTTAATAATTACTATTTAGTCACTACCAGGCGCGCGTTCCCACGCACGTGGCCCTGGTGATTTTGTAGGATAGCCCTTAGGGGTTTGCTTATTTCTGATTGGTCTATAAACATTGCTACTAGTTATAAAATTTCTGAAAAAAATTGCACGTTGGCCCCTGGACTTTTAAATATTTAAAAAAATGCCCCTGCTGTAGTGAATTTTCTCTTTATTGTTTGTATCTATTTCATGCATCTCTAAAATCCTAAAAAATCCCAAAAAATTAACCTAGCCTCCAGTTTCATCGAACTTTTATGACATATTTTTATTTTATATTTTTGTTGCATTTTAGTATTTATAAAAATTCAAAAACATATATTTTCATCTCTGGTTGCATTCGAAAATCCATAAAAATTATAAAAACTTCTCGAAAAATACCCAAAAATTATATTCTGCTTATTTTAATGTATTTTATATTCAAGCCAAAAATCACTTAAAAATTAAAGAAAAAATCCAAAAAATAGAAAAACACTTGAAATATATATATAAAATATAAAATCCATAAAAATCCTAAAAATCTAATTTCGATTTCTTAATTTTCTATAATATAATTTATTTATTTTAAAATTAATTTGGAGATTTTTTGTCTTATTTTGAATTTTATTTCTCCATTTTAATCTCATATCTTTATTTTATTCCCTGTTTTGAGTTTTTATGACTTTAAAAATACCAACAAAATTAACAAAAATAAAAAAATCATAAAAACATTAGAAAAATGTGAAAAGCACAAAAACATTTTATTTCCTATATTTTGCTTATTTTTACCTATTTTTTGATAAATACATTATATCTCTTTTCTTATATTGTATATATACTCTATTTTATAATTCAAAAGAAAAATAAAATATATAAAATATAAAATATAAAAAGAAAATATAAATTCAGTAATTTAAAATCAAATTACAAAAATATAAAATAAAAAAATAAAATTAAAAAATATAAAATTAAAAACCCACAAAAAATAGCATTTATAGACAAATTCATCACAGTCACTTTTGTGCATTATTGCCCTGATCTACCTGTTCGCTCCCTGTGTTCGACCTCTACAATATTTGTACTATACATATATTTTGTAGAATTATAATAAATTTTAACTCTGCATCGCTTTTCATTATTTGATCTCTGTTGTGGGTTAATTGTTGTCTGAAGATCCGGATTTCGCGTGGTCGATTCAATGATTGTGTTCCCGCCTTGTATGGAACACAAGACCGCTCGATTTTTGTGTTCAACAAATGGCGATGTTGTTGGGGAGCAACAATGCTTAGATCGTTTTTTACTTGATTGTGATTATTTGTCTATATTTTCGCTTCATTTATTTTCTTTATTTTTGAAGAATTCAGAGGTGGTCTTTTGTACAGGTGAGGATGGAGCGGCGTTCGAGGGCGGATCACGAGTGTAGGAAGAAGACATAGTACCAGGAGGGTACTCGAGCTCGAGTTGTGTATCAATGGATAGAAAATCGAGAAGAAAGAGAGGAAGCCATTCTGACAGCCCTAGACCTAGGGTCAGGGATTTGATCCTATGCTAATAGATGGTGTGGCCTCATTGGGCCACGCCATCTACAAAAAGACAAACCAGAGGAAAGAATAAAAAATATTATGAAAATAAATAATAAATTATTTATTTAATTTTTGATTAAAACATAAAAAATGTTTATTATTTTATAGAGTATTTCAATATTATTTTTATTTTTTTGAGTTAATTTATTACAAGTTAATTTTTAAGGGTATATTTATAGGAACATTCATTATGTTTTGTACATTTTATTTTTATTTTGTATTTTTGTATTTTATTTTTTTTAAATATAACAAATTTTTATACATACATATATATTGTATTTTTATGATATAATGTATATACTTAAATAAAGAGGATTAATAAATATATATAAGTATAAGTATATTTATTTCTTCTATGTATTTTGTGTACATATTTCATTTTAATGTTTTGTTCATGATTTTTCTTGTATTTTAAATATGTACATATACTATAAATAATATTTACAAAATTATAAGAATATAAAATTATAAAAATAATAAAGAATAAATAAAATGAATATTTTATTTAGGTATACGGTACAATAGGAGTCCAAAACCTAACTTTCTCACCATAACTCCAAAAAAAATGAAACCACCTTCATTAAATAGCTTATTAAAAGTTATATATAATCAAAGATGTTTTTTATAAAATTTAAGTTTTTATTTAGGAGATATGGATCTTAGAATTTGGGATTTTGGCTTTTTATTTAGAGTATAAAATGTACATTGTATATTATTTTTATATGAAAATAATTTTGTATTTTTATTTGTATTTTTATCTGCAGATTTCATGTATATAATTTCTTTATTTGAGATACAAAAAATAGAAAATAAAATAGTTCCCAAAATGAACTTATTGATGAATAAAAGAATGAGATTTATTATTAATTTTTAGCCCTTATCACCCCCTACTTTATTCCTTGTCAACCTAGTCATCAAGATGCCTAGGTCTCAAGGTTTAGGGTCATAAAATATCTTTGGTATTTTATTCTTTTTCTTTTCTTTTCTTTTCTTTATTCTATAATTATTTGCATTAAAAACTATATTTTATATACAATAAATAGAATAAATAATGAATGTTAATTTGTACAAAATAATACTATTTATATGCATTAGCTAGGATTTTAAGGCCATAGTGATATAATAAAGGTGATAAAATGGAGATTCATCAACCCCTATACTTGTCTTTGCTAGTCCCTATCAAACACTTATGCAATAAGTGTAGAAAAAAAGTAAAGAAAAGAAAAATAAAGAAAGTGGATTCATTTTAATTCTTAAACTTGTCTTCATAAAATCAAAGTTTGGTGATCAAGTCAGACCTTTGGATTATAGGTGAGGTCGGAACCTTATTAGGAATCGGATTTGAAACACAACAGCCTCCGAGAATCCCAAATCTCTGATCAAGTCTCCTCAATAGCCAGGTTAAAATACTTCAACTCATTTACAAACCCTTAAAACTATTAATCTCACTTATACAATGTTTGTGATAGTGGCTCCCCTCAACTGAAATGACTAAGAGATTGACTTCTCTAGTAAGACAACCCAATGATTCCCCAATCCAGCAACTCTTTCCTCGAGGAGCGGGGTATTCCCTTCTAAGTTCCAATGACAACTAGCTCAAGAGGAGGGGGTAGAGAAGAGAATGGATGGTAGCCAATATAGCTACCTATCCATGGATGCTAGACCAGTGTAGTTAAGTCATCCTGTTGCAGGCTCATATACATATGATTTTGAAGCTCAAGCTAGCTTATTGGCTATATAAATATGTACACTCTGATAGGCATTTTATTTTCAATCAGGCAAGTCCATTTTTTGGAGTTTTTTTAATACTATATATAACAACATTTACATATGGACTTTTTCCTCTACAGGCAGTAGACTATCCCTCTTTTGAAGCATTATTGCAATCCACACTCTCTTGTCTTTAGACGTCTCTGCTACTGGACGGGTTAGGGTGCACTTCCCTCCCTAGACGAGGACAAATATCTCCACTTGTGTGCATCTCGTACCAGGAAATCCGATCCCCTCACCATTCCAATTGAGTTGAGCCAAGTGAAAGGTGCAGGTGTCCAAGTTAGGTTATTATCAACAAGAGTCGTGCGTGTGCTCTGAAATATTCTACTTAGACAGTCAAGACGGCATTCAACCAAGTCTCATTATTTTTAAAGAATTAAGTCAACTAGGTTTGAAGTACCTAAATTTCAGTTCCTATAAGCTTCATGTGATTAGGTAGTTAAGGTCCAACAATGCTCCAATCTTTGGATTTTACTTAGACTTGTACAATTATCAAACTCTATCCATAAAATGCAAATGTTATGAACAATGCAGAAAATATTTCTGTGATGCAATTTTCAAATTTTGAACTATTTATGGATTTTTGAAATGGGTTATTGATGAATCCGCGATTCATCATCGTAATATCTTGATCTTAGCAAAATCCCCGAGTAAAATCCCAAATAAATGTCCATAAAATCAATAAATTAACAAAATAATTGTTGTAAATAAAATACACTAATTATTGTATATAAGATTGTATAAAATGAATTAACAATAAAAAGCCGAAAAAAATAAAGGAGTTTTATACTTGTAAATAGGCCAAAACATCATAGATTTTTAATAATTTCATTTCAACTCCTTTTTGCCTAATTCTTTCTCTAACTTGTTTATAAAAATGTATATAAAAATACAAAAATACAAAACAAAATTTACCTCAAATAAATGCTCCTAGATCCCAAAGAGAAAAAACCGTAAAGTCCAACTTCCAAGCTAAATTCCCGCTCCGTATGAACTCCAAATTCACCAAACTCACTTTTAAAGTTCAAGTTAGAAAATTATCTATCCAACGGAAGTGGTTTCATTAAAATCGGAGCTCATTTGCAAAAGTTGGGTTTTGGGACCTAGATGTACATTGTACATTATGTATATATTCATTCTTTCTTTAATTTTATTTGTATCTTTCTTAATTATTAAAAATACAAAAAAAATCATACTTGTGTTGTATTTTAATTGTAGTATTTTATTGTATTTTTTCGTTGTAAATATCTCTTATTAAAAAGATAAAAAAATTTACATATTAGAAAAGTAAAAAAAATGTACATGTTGTTTGTCTTCCATTGTAAATTCTCTACTATTTCTCTTCTTTTTTTATTTTATTGTATTTAAAGTAGACAGCTTTATTTTATTTATTTATTTATTTTACATTCTCTACAATAACCACCATTCAACTCATTATACCACCAACTTCCATTCAACCCCACCATTTTTTTAAACCTCCCATTCAACTCCATTAATAATCCAACTTCCCATTCAACTCCACCACCATAATAACTTCTCATTTCATCATCTATATATACATCCCATCCTCCTCAATTTGCCTTTGATCCATCTTTATGTGAGGAGAGCCAAGTTCCCAGAGTTGAATCGGTGACAGCGACGCAACCGCGGTCGAGCGACGATGGTCGTTGGCTTTTTGGCCAACACCGCAGCCGCAACCGTGCGCCGGTCGAGCTGATCGCACGCCGGCGATTTGAGCGAAGATCGTGCTCACTAGAGCACTCCATAGGCGCCCGCGTTCATCGTAGGTAATTTTTCGTCTCACTTTTTATCATCTTGTTAGTTTTGCATTTTTTATATATATCACATCAAATTCACCCCCCAAAATCCTTCATTTGTTTAGTTCATAATCATCATCACCATCATCATCTCCCTTATTTTTTTTATTTTATTTCATCACTCTCCCTTCTCTATTTGCACCTTCTGAATAGCAAAAAAAATAAAAAAATTTAAACAAAAAAAGGTTTTTTTAATTATTATTACAGCAGCTAAAAAAATAAAAAAAACGCAAGGTAGCACGCCACCAGAGGTGTCCTCCGCAGCCACCAACCAGCGCGGCCGCCTCCACCGCGCCTCCGCCCAGCAACCGTCGCCGCCCGCCGACCAGCTCCGCCTCGGCCCCCCGCTTCCTCCTCCACCGACCACCGCGCGCCAGCGGCCCCCGCGCGGCCTTCTCCGACCAGCGTGCAGCCGCCCGCCGACCGCCGTCCGTCCCCGCCTCCACCGCGCCTCCGCCGGCCGCGCGTGGCGCACCGACGCCGCCGGCCGCCCTCCCCCGTCTTTGGGTTCTTCTCCCAGTACGCAAGGAGGAAGTCCACTTTTTTCCATTTTTTTATGTAACAATTGCGTTTTTTTTATTTTAAGTTTCTAATATTGCATAACAGTCCTTGTATATATTTTGCACTGTAAATATTATTTTCTATTTTGCAAAGACACCCCTGTATTTGCACTTTGATTTGGACCTCGTTTATGCATCTTTATCTTCAATGAAAAATGCTTTTATGTTGAACAACTAATTCTCTACATTGTGAACATTTATTTGTATTTTTGTGAGTAATGGGTAATAAATTAAATTTGTTTAACTGAAATTCTGCGTAGTTTATCCATTCTGTACTATTAAATTAATATCTCACACACAGTTGCTATAAAAATTCCACAAAAATTATATGTGATGCCTTGAAATGTGTTGAACTTACTGTCCAAATTTCATCTAAAATGGAGATGTCTTGTGCCTGAAATAAATTGCAGAGTGTTTTTAGTATTTGATTTTTATTTAAATCCACAAATATCCTTTTTTACGAAATTTCAACTCTACTGGATTGCTTATCTAAATATCTTTCTGAGATAATTCACACTCTTATTAATTTGACAATGTGGATTTACTAGAAATTATTTACTCACTGTCACTCTGGTTTCACTAAAAATCCATAAAAAATTCATAACTTATCAAAAAATTCCAAAAATATTACTGTAGCGTCCTTGCATCATGTTTCTATTCCAGTAATTTTTTCATAATTTTTGCTTACTGTTTGTGTGATAAATTATGAAAAAAACCTATAAAAAGTATGCATTTTTCATTGTTGCATTTTAAACCTAAACAAATACAGAAAAATGTGTTTTGTATTCCCCACTGGATTAGGACTCTAGGAAAATTATAATTTGGCTAAATTGGACTAATTTAACATTAAAATTAATTTGGCCTTGTGTGTTTTCTTAGTGTTTTAATTCAACCCACATTTGTATTTGTTTTGATTTTTGCATAAAAAGTCTAAAAAAACGCATTGGATATCTAGACCTAAGTTTTCGAATTAACCCCAAAGTTGTTCCTTTGCCTCCCTGAGTTCGACCCCGGACTTGCCCGGGATATAAATTAAGCTGAGACACTCTTCATGGAGATCTTCTTTCGGTTCTGACTGAATCGCTAAGTACACGTGCTACAACATGACCAAATTAGTTATCGTATCTAGCGACTCGTCAGATGGTGCCGTTGCCAGGAATGAACCCAAGGGGGGTTTGGTGTCGACGGCCGCGTCGCACCGGCGCGTGGAGGGGCGGCGGCTGGTTGGCGGAGGGGCGCGGGGACTGAGGTAGAGGTCGACCGCGGCGGGGGCGAGTTGACTGCTGAAGTGCGAGGAGAACTGTTTATTTTTTAGAGAACTTTTTGTAATAAGTGTTGTAATAACTTAGGTAATTCACTCTTTCCTGCGGCTCTTGTTTGAGAGCCCGCGTTTGTATCCGAACTGGACTTTGACCCGCTCGTGGTTGTGTGGTTGATTGACGTAGAATAGGACTTGCACTCGCGGCTCTTAGAGCATATTTTTAATAGAATCTCTTTATTGCTTGTGCTCGTACTTTTTAGGACCACACATCACATTTGACGAGACACTCTTCACAGAGATCTTCTCTCGGTTCTGACCGAATCGCTAAGTACACGTGCTACAACGTGATCGAATTATTTATCGTATTTAGCGACCCGTCAGATGGCGTCGTTGCCGGGGAGGCAAACGGCTTAGGTATTAGTTTAAAAATTTGGATTTAGTTTTCCATTTACTCGGGTAGTCTGACCCCCGAGCCACCTTGTATTTATTTCATTTTTTTGCAATTATTTCTCTTCATATTTTTGTATATATCTTGTTGTTTATCTCTCTAATATAAATCTCATTTTCCTTGCGAGGGCCCGGTGGACTTGGAGTGCATCGGAGGTCGAGGAACGCGACGCGAGTTGACTGCTGAAGTGCGAGGAGAACTGTTTATTTTTTAGAGAACTTTTTGTAATAAGTGTTGTAATAACTTAGGTAATTCACTCTTTCCAGCGGCTCTTGTTTGAGAGCTCGCGTTTGTATCCGGACTGGACTTTGACCCGCTCGTGGTTGTGTGGTTGATTGACCCGCTCTTTAGCAAAGTTCTCCTCGCACTTCAGCAGTCAACTCGCGCCGCGTCCGTCGACCTCCGATGCACTCTAAGTCCACCGGGCCCTCGCAAGGAAAATGAGATTTATATTAGAGAGATAAACAACAAGATATATACAAAAATATGAAGAAAAATAATTGCAAAAAAATGAAATAAATACAGGGTGGCTCGGGGGTCAGACTACCCGAGTAAATGGAAAACTAAATCCAAATTTTTAAACTAATACCTAAGTCGTTTGCCTCCCCGGAAACGGTGCCATCTGGGCGGCGGCAGGCAGCGGTGGTCGAGGGTGGCGCGGCCGCGAGGGGCGGTGGGCCGCCGTTGGTGGAGGAGCGGCGGGCGGCGCCGCTGCCCTTGGAGGAAAGGGGGGGCGGCGGGCGACGCCTACTGCTCCCTCTTTTTTTAATTTTTTTTGCTATGATAATAAAAAAACTTTTTTTGTTTTAGATTTTAAATTTTTTATTTTTTTTAAAAAAATAAGAAATAAATATGGATATATACAAAATGGGAAGAGGACAAATTGGTGGTGGTAATGATATGGTGAATAGAAAAAACGATTGTGGTAAACTAAGTAAACAAAATGTGAGATAGAATAATTAACAAGGAAAAGTAGAGAGATAACTTACCTGGTGTCACCGGATTTTCAGAGCAGCTACGCTGGACTCCTGTCGTCGCTTCGATCCAATTGACGAAACAAAATTGAAGAAGCTACACGAGCTCGATGGAGAACTCGTGACGCGGAATGGAGCTCCGCGGATCTCGCCTGAAGGAGGTCGTCGCTTGAGGAAGACGCTTCGTCGCTGTCACCGACACCACGTTCCAAGCTCTCTCCTTTTTCTATAAGAATGGCGGAGGACGCCGCTGGGCGGAGCGCGCAGGCGTCGGTGGCGCGCGGAGGCCGTGGCAGTGGGCGGCGGTGGCCGGAGGAAACGGGAGGGGGGCGGCGGCGGTGCCCGCTGCTTCCCTCCTGTGTGTGTGTGTGTGTGTGTGTGTGTGTTTTTTGTTTTTTTTATTTTTTTTGATTTTTTTGCTGCTGTAATAAATCAAACTAGAAAAACTTTTTTTTGTTTTAATTTTGTTTTAATTTTTTTTAAAAATTTCTTTAAAAAGGGGATGAAAATCAAAATGAGAATGATGGGGATATTATAGTGATGGTGGTGTATGATAAAAAAAGGTATGGTGGAGGTGATATAGAAACTCGATCCACCTACCAACATGAAGTCAGTGCGGTCATTTTTAGGGCATGTTGGATTCTATAGGAGATTCATTCAGGATTTTTCAAAGATCGCCCGTCCACTGACTGAGCTCTTAGGGAAAGACATAGAGTTCGTTGTAGATCACAGGTGTCTGGAGGCCTTTGAGCTCTTGAAAAGGAAGATTTGTGCCTCGCCTATCCTACAAGCTCCTGACTGGTCTCTCCCCTTTGAGATCATGACTGACGCTTCAGATTTCGCTATAGGAGCAGTGTTAGGCCAACGGCGAGATAGGATTCCGTTTGCGATTCACTATGCGAGCAAAGTATTAGATCCTACACAGAAAAATTATACAGTGACTGAAAAGGAAATGCTCGCAGTAGTATGGGCCCTCGAGAAGTTCAGATCATATATTTTGGGCTCTAAGGTGACAATTTATAGTGATCACACAACCATTCGATACTTAATGAAAAAGAAGGATGCGAAGGTGCGTCTTCTTAGGTGGATTTTACTCCTCCAGGAATTTGATTTGGAGATAAAAGATAAACCTGGAGTGAAGAATGTTGTGGCTGATCACCTTTCTCGGATTGAAGTTAAGGATTCTCCTGATCATGAGCGGATTAGAGAGACCTTCCCAGATGAGTCAATTTGTGTTATTGACTCCCTCTCGTGGTATGCCAACATGGTGAACTATCTTGTCTCTAAGCAGGTTCACCATGGTTGGACTAGGAGCAGCATTGATCGACTAAAGTCGGATTCGAGGAGATACCACTGGGACGATCCTTTTCTGTGAAGGACCGGATTGTGTTTGGAGAAGGTGTATTCCTCAGGAGGAATACCAGAGTGTCCTCACATATTGTCATTCACTTGAGGCTGGAGGACACCATTCGGGAAAGAGAACCGCTCACAAAGTACTTCAATGTGGATTGTATTGGCCGACCTTATTTAGAGATGCCATTGATTTTGTACGGTCGTGCCCGATTTGTCAAAGGATGGGAGGGACAGTTGGACAGAGAGATGAGATGCCTATGCAACCGATGATTATTTGTGATGTTTTTGATGCATGGGGCATAGATTTTATGGGTCCCTTTCCCAACAGCCAAGGACATGAGTACATATTGTTGGCGGTTGATTATTTATCCAGGTGGGTGGAGGCTATCCCAACCCGAACTGCAGACAGCAAGACTGTCTGTAAGTTTGTGAGAGACCATATTATTGCTAGGTTCGGGGTGCCAAAAGTTTTGATATCTGATGGGGGTAGCCACTTCGTGAATCAGGATATGAGATCTTTAGCTAAGGACTATGGATTTGAGCATAGAGTTAATAGTCCTTACCACCCACAGTCCAACGGCATGGCAGAGGTTTCGAACAGAGAGGTGAAGAGTATTTTGCAGAAATTGGTTCGTCCTGATAGGAAGAACTGGTCTCAACTCTTGGACCAAGTTCTGTGGGCCTATAGGACAGCCTACAAAACACCATTGGGTACTTCACCATTTAGAATGATCTATGGTAAGCCATGCCATTTGCCCGCAGAATTGATTCATAAATCCGAATGGGCAATTAAGAAGATTAATTGGAGTTGTCACCTAGGGAAGCTTTGCCGAGACTTGAACTTGAACGAGCTCGTGGAAATCCGAAACAGGGCATATGACAACAGTTTGATTTATAAGGACAAAGTAAAGAGATGGCATGATCAGCACATTAGGTACAAAGACTTTGTCCCTGGAAAAAAGGTATGGTTGTTTAATGCCAGGTTGAAGATGTTCCATGGGAAGCTCAAATCTAAATGGACGGGTCCCTTTGTGGTTAAGAAAGTGCACGAGAATGGAAGTGTAGAGATAGCTGATCTCACAGATGGTGCACAATCTCATGTGGTAAATGGACAACTGTTGAAGCATTTTGTTGATTCGAAAGAGCAGTTAGTCCAAGTCAAGGTCATCAACTTCATACAGAGTGAGCACAGAGCAGATACATCTTATTACTCTTCATGAAGATGCAGCATCAAGATTCAACATCTTAGAAGATTCAATCACTCTTGTACATATTCTCCCTTCTTTGTATATTCTCGAGATCACATCGGTTCTCACACTTACTCTTGTTCTATACTTAGGCTGACCAAAGCCTAAGTATAGGGGGGACCGATGCCCGCCATGTGTATTTACTCATCATTTCTCCTCTTGACCTTGTCCGTCCCATTTTTTTTGCTCTTCTTCTACACTTAGGCTGTCTAGAGCCTAAGTATAGGGGGCGGATCGACTTCTATACTTTTTACTATTTTAGCTTTCCTACGCTTAGTACGAGCTATGTCTTTTTGTCACCTAGTGTCATGAGGACATAGCACATGCTAAGTATAGGGGGCGTGTATATATTACATATATACTTTACCCATAGCTCGTACTTTCACGTATTTTTGTATATATTATACAATAATTATGGGGTGGGTAAAAAAACAACAAACAAAACAAAACAAAAAAACAAAAAACAACTCTTTTTCCTTATTTGCTAAAAAAACTTTTCAAAAAAATCCTCTTTAAAAAAAACTTCTTCAAAAAAACAAATATCTTTTCTTATTTACCTATTTTTTTCAAAAAAAACTCTTGAAAAAAAAAGTAAAACTTTTCTAACAAAAAAAACTTCTTTGCCTTTGTTTGTCAAAAAAAACTTTTTCTAAAACTTAAAAAAATCAATCATCAAAAAATTAAAAAAAAAACTAACTAATAAGTTGGTTTAATTCCTGACACAATTCACTTTCACACAAGACTAGTGATATTCAAGAACACTTGGTTTATGAGGTCTTGAGATTTTGAGTTAACCAGCCTTAGTCATTAGGGTCTTAGACTTAATTATTCACATTTCCCTAGTTTGAAAGATTTGTGTGCTATATTGCATGCTTAGTCTCTACCTTAAGAATATGATCAGCACCTCACGTACACGACTGCAGTTATGATGAGATGAGTTGAAATTTCACTTGAGGAACTGGGATGAGAGATTTCAGTTTGGACTTGATTTGATGATGCTCGAGGATGGGATAAAATCGATGAAGGCTTCATGAAACCTGAGTGTCAGCATCTTTAGCCAGTATGAGAACATGGTTCTTGTACTATCTCTTGACATTTACCTATGTGCCAGGGTGTGATAAAATAAAAAAATGTTGATCAGTGCACGCCAACTCTTGGTAAAAGCAGTGGAGCTAGCCAAAAATACTACAACGCAATGAAATGTCAAAGAAAAGCTCTCATTCCAAAAAGTCAATTATCAAAAGAGCTTCTACCAAAGGCGAGCGCTCCCAACCATTTCAAAGTGTCCACTTGGACCATCGCTATTAGGACTAGGAGTCGGGCTTCCACCAAAAAAGGGCTCTGCATCGTAAATGCTACAAGTCTGGGTGTAGAAGGTACGATAGGTACTCAAAAAAGGCACACCCCGGTGTACTCCCAGGAAAACAAGTGCAGACGACTCCAACTTCTCTTGACGGACGCACTGATCAACACCAAAAAAATGTGTTGCGTAATAAGGCACTTGAGAGGATCCTTGTTCCAATGAGAGGGATAGAAGAAATGACACAATCATATACCCTCCATCAACTGGCCTGCCATCTACACTTTCAAGTATGACAACTAAAGAGACGGTGAATTGGATGCAAGAAATGGTTTATTCCCTAGTGTTGAGAATCGGGTTCTTAGGAGAGTCCCTTAGACTGGAACCTTGGGTGACGTTGCGACTCTACTCTTATAACTGCAGTCCACACTTAAAGTCATATCTCTTATATATACGTATACAAAGAGAGTCTGATGATTAGGGGAATTGGGTACCTTTTGACTAGAGCTTGGTTCAGCTTAGAATTTTAGGATCTCTAAAACTGAGAGTTTTTTAACGGATCAAGTCTTGTATTCACATGCACAGTCAGGGGTTAACCCAACTTATTCATTCTTTATTTGCTCGAGGACTAGCAAAGTTTAAGTATAGGGGGTGATGAATCCGCGATTCATCATCGCAATATCTTGATCTTAGCAAAATCCCCGAGTAAAATCCCAAATAAATGTCCATAAAATCAATAAATTAACAAAATAACTGTTGTAAATAAAATACACTAATTATTTTATATAAGATTGTACAAAATGAATTAACAATAAAAAGCCGAAAAAAAATAAAGGAGTTTTATACTTGTAAATAGGCCAAAACTTCATGGATTTTTAATAACTTCATTTCAACTCATTTTTGCCTAATTCTTTCTCTAACATGTTTACAAAAATGTATATAAAAATACAAAAATACAAAACAAATTTTACCTCAGATAAATGCTCCTAGATCCCAAAGAGAAAAAGCCGTAAAGTCCAACTTCCAAGCTAAATTCCCGCTCCGTATGAACTCCAAATTCACCAAACTCACTTTTAAAGTTCAAGTTAGAAAATTATCTATCCAACGGAAGTGGTTTCATTAAAATCGGAGCTCATTTGCAAAAGTTGGGTTTTGGGACCTAGATGTACATTGTACATTATGTATATATTCATTCTTTCTTTAATTTTATTTGTATCTTTCTTAATTATTAAAAATACAAAAAAAATCGTACTTGTGTTGTATTTTAATTGTAGTATTTTATTGTATTTTTACGTTGTAAATATCTCTTATTAAAAAGATAAAAAATTACATATTAGAAAAGTAAAAAAAATATGTACATGTTGTTTGTCTTCCATTGTAAATTCTCCATTATTTCTCTTCTCTTTTTATTTTATTGTATTTAAAGTAGACAACTTTATTTTATTTATTTATTTATTTTACATTCTCTACAATAACCACCATTCAACTCATTATACCACCAACTTCCATTCAACCCCACCATTTTTTTAACCTCCCATTCAACTCCACCATCTTTCTAACTCTCATTTTTCTTCTCTTTATATTCATATGTACATCCTCATTTTTCCCCATCCGCCATTCTAATAGAAAAGGGAGAGAGCTTGGAGTGTTTTGTTGGTGACAGCGGCAAGGCATATTCCTCAAGCGACGACCTCCTTCAGGCGAGATCCGCGGAGCTCCGCTCCGCATCATGAGTTCCCCATCGAGCTCGCGAGCTTCTCCGATTTTCATTTCGCCAATCAGATCAAAGCAATAACAGGAGTCCAGCGTAGCTGCTCCGCAAATCCGGCGGACATCAGGTAAGTTATCCCTCTCATATCTCTTTTTTTTGTAACATTTTTTGTTGTTTCACCACCACATATCAGTTATGCACATTTTTATGCAATTTTTGGAAATATTTTGCAAATATTTTTGGAATTTTTCAAAACAAACTTTTTGGCAAAGAAAACTAGGTACAAATATTTAAACGGGGATGCATCAATTATCTATAAGAGTTATGGTTTTTAAGAATTTACAAGGGATATGTTATTATTTTTATAGGTAAATATATATACAGTTGGTGAAAAATGTTTATTTATTAGGATGATGTATATATATTCCATAAACTTATTTTATAATAATTTTAAAAACAATTTTGAAACCTATAGCCCAAGAAAATTTTTTGCAAAAAATATTTGCAAATATTTACACCAGAGAGTCCTATTCTTCACATGCGTATGCAGTTGAGAGAAGAGGCAGGTCCAAAAACATGGAAAAATCACAAGAGAGATAGAAATCTAGGAAGAAGTCCAAGGACAGAGGAAAGTGTCATCATTGCAACAAGCCTGGTCACTGGAAGAGAGATGGTAGAGTCTGGAAAAGAGAGTAAGCATAAGCCAAAAAGAATCAGAAGAAAGATGAAGATGAAAACGTTACTGCAATAGTGGCTAATGATGATGAGGATCAGTGGGTTCTCACTATTTAGGAGCAGTGTCTACATGTAGGGGATGACTCCCAGTGGGTCGTCGATATGGCCCCTCTTACCATGTGGCTCTGCATAGGGAGTTCTTCACTTCCTACACATTGGGAGATTTTGGAAGAGTTAAGATGGGTAACAACAGTTACTCTAAGATCGTTGGCACAGGCACCATCTCAGTTAAGACTGATATAAGATGTGCAATGACTCTACAGTATGTTAGGCAAGTTTCAGACCTGCGACTTAGCCTCATATACGATTCTCAACTAGATAGGGAGGGGTTACCATCTGATGTTTGGCAACAACAGATGCAAGATCAGCAAGGGCTCTCTTATCATGACAAGATGTAGGTCGTGCTGCATGCTTAACAAGACTCGGGTGAAGATCATGGATGGCAGCCTACATACTAGTAGGGCTGACACATCAGATCCCTAGCATCGTCGGCTCGGACACATGAGCTAAAAGAGATTACAACTTTTGAGCAGGAAGGAGTTGATACCATGTAACACTGACATAACACTATCACCTTGTAATTCATGTGAGATTGGAAAGAATAAGAGTGCAAATTTCAAGACCAATCAAAGGTGAAGGAATACCTTATGCAGTTGATTAACTCTGATGTGTGTGGTCCCATGGACATAGCATCTTTGGGTGGAAACAAGTATTTTCTGACCTTCGATCATTGATGATGCATCAAGGAAGGTGTGGGTTTATATGCTGAGGATGAAGGATCAAGTCTTTGATTGCTTCAAGAAATTTCATGCTATGGTGGAGCATGAGAAAGGAAAAGTGTTGAAGTGTCTGCGCACGGATAATGGAGGGGAGTACAACTCTCATAGCTTTTAGAGCTACTATGCAGAGCATGGAATAAGGCATGAAAGGACAGATCCTAGCACACCCCAGCATAATGGTATCGCTAAACGGATGAATAGGACCATTGTGGAAAGAGTTTGTTGCATGCTGAAGACAGTGAAGCTGCCCAAGACCTTTTGGGTTGAGATGGTTCGGACCGCCTGCTACTTATATAATCGATTTCCATCTGTTCACATTAATTTTCAGGTTCCTGAGCACATTTGATCTGGAAAGGATCCCTCATATGCTTATATTAAGGTGTTCGGATGCAAAGCTTATGCATTTATATTGAAGGAACAGAGGAAGAAGCTTGATGACAAGGTAGTGTTCTGTATTTTTGTTGGCTATGGAGATTAGGAGTTTGTATACAGACTTTGGGATCCAACGAAGAAGACCATCACCACGAATAGAAATGTGATTTTCTATAAAAATCAGATTGAGGCTGAGGATGATAATGGTGATGGTGACTCGGATGGGATTGCTATGGCTGATGACAGTGATGGTGATTCAGATTCTTCTCCAGCATAGGGTACAGATGGAGAAGATGAACAACTAGAACAACATGAGTCAGATGCAGACCCTGATGTTGTCTGGCCAGGAGATCTTGAGCGGGGGGAGTAACCTAATCAAGAAGCAGATGTATCAGAGCCTTAGGTTAAGAGATCTGGTAGGGCACATCAGCCATCATCTCGTTATCCTACTTCCCAGTACGTGATGTTGATTGATCACGATGAGACATGCACTTTTGAGGAGGCACAAGAGCATAAGGAGAGAGACCATTGGAAAAATGCAATGAATGAAGAGATGCAGTCTTTGAAGAAAAATCATACCTTTGATCTTGTTGAGTTTCTTGCTGGCATGATAGCACTGAAGAACAAGTGTTCTACAAGGTGAAGATAGATGATGGTGGCAAGCAACTGAAGTACAAGGCCATATTGGTTGTGAAGGGATTCGACTAGAAAGAGGGTGTGGACTATGATGAGTTCTCAGCAGTTGTGAAGGTGAATTCTGTGAGAGTGATGCTAGGTCTTGTTGCAAGCCTAGAACTTGAGCTAGAGCAGATGGACGTGAAGACAGCTTTTTTCACGGTGATTTGAAGGAAGAGATCTACGTGGAGCGTCCACTTGGATACCAGAAGAAGGGGAAATATCTCATGGTTTGTAGATTGAGGAAGAGTTTCTATGGCTTGAAGCAAGCCCCATGACAGTGGTACTTGAAGTTTGATGCCTTCATGATGAAGCAGAACTTCAAGAGGTCTACAACGGATCCACATGTGTATGTTCAACGTCTTCCCAATGACAGGTTCACTATCATGTTGATCTATGTGGATGACATGCTGATAGCTGGTCGTGATCCTGAGTTGATTGCAAAGCTCAAAAGGGAACTCTCCTGGGAATTTGAGATGAAGAGTTTGGGCAACGCAAGCAACATGCTTGGGATGCAGATCACTCGCAACAAGAAGAAGCACAGGTTGTGGTCATCACAAGAGAATATGTTGAATGCATTCTGGAGCGATTCAACATGAAGAATGCGAAGTCTGTCAACACGCCCCTTACCGCTCATTTCAATTTGATGAAAGAGACATGCCCATCTATTTCTGAGGAAAAAGCTGAGATGATCAAGATTCCTTACCAGTTTGTAGTTGGCAGCCTTATGTACACCATGGTTTGCACTAGACCCAACATTGCTCATGCTGTGGGTGTAATGAGTAGATTAATGTCGAATCCAGTAAAGCATCACTGGAAAGCAGTGAAGTGGATTATGAGATACTTGAGAAGGACCTCAAGTATGTGTTTGATGCTTGGGAGGTCAGATCTCAAACTCTGTGGGTACACAGATGCTGACATGGCAGGAGATGTGGATCAGAGGAAATCAACTTCCGGATACATTTTCAACTTCACAGGGGGAATGATTTCGTGGCAGTCCGAATTGCAGAAATGCATTGCACTTTCAACGGCTGAAACCAAGTACATTGCAGCAGCAGAAGCAGGAAAAGGAGTGATGTGGTTACAATGACTCCTTGGTGAACTTGGATGCAAATACAATGAGCCGATTGTCTTCCGTGATAGCCAGAGCACCATATCTCAGCAAGAGCACGATGCGCCATGCTTGCACAAAGCATATAGATGTGTGATGCCATTGGCTGAGAAATGTTATTGACTAGAAGCATTTCATTTTGAAGAAGGTCCACACATATGAAAATCCATCAAATATGTTGACGAAGATTGTGACTCGTGACAAGATGTAGCTTTATAGAGAGCTGAGCGATGTCATCTCTCAGTGATCATCTTTTTGGTGACACCTCCCCATTGGGACTAGAGGGGGACGTTGTTGGTTATTATCCGTTCCCCAAAAAACAAAGAAAAATGGGGAGGCAGGTTGTTGAACAATTATCCCGTTGGATTCCTATTTGCAATAGGAGTAGGACTTGTGTTTCTTATTCCAAATAGGGCTAGGATGAGAGAGAGGAGGTGGAAACTCATATAAATAAGGCCCCATGCAAGGCATTGGAATTCATCCCAATATACAAGCATCTCTCTCTTCTCGCTTAGTTCTCTCTCTCCAAGGAAGGAGAGAAGCCACCCACGCAAGGCGTGAGGAGTAGTCCGCGCAAGACGTGAAGAGCAGCCTGCAAGAGCGTGAAGAGCAAAACGTAGAGGCGTGAGGTGCATCTGCGCAAGGAAGAATCGCGCACGAGGAGGGACAACTCATGACGAGGAGAAGCAATGGTATCGTATTCTCCAAGTACAAGGTAACAGTTATCTGATTTTATTCTTGTAACTGAGCTTCAGTTTTGTTGGGCAATAAAATTGAGAATATATTGTGCCCTCTTATTTTTCCGACCTAGTAGATCTATTGTGGATCGTCGTGCCCCGTGGTTTTTCCCCTCTCACATCGAGAAGGGTTTTCCCATGTATAATTTCTCATCTCTCTGTGGTCGCTTGATTATTGTTCTATGATTGTTTTTTCTTGGTTCCTGTGTGGGGAACATTCCGCTGCTAGTCATTCTTTGTAGGACATGTTAAGGGAACCCTATGATTTCCCAACAAGTTTTGCATATTTATCGTTGTTTCCCAAGGACTATGAACTTGAGAAAGAAGTGGCTGCTGTAAAGTAGGACCACGTCACTTGATCAAGATCTAACGTCTCGGGCGTGGTCTAGTTTTACAGTCCTTTGCAGTACTGCAGAGGACCTGCTCGTGGTTCAGATGTGGATGACATTATGTTCAGCCAAAGAACAACCTTACCCTGGAATATATCCGAAAAAAATAATTTTGATTATCTGATCAGAGCCTTCCTCATTCAGTCTTACCAAGGCATCTTTGGAGGGAATTTCTTTCCAAATGACAGAGTTGCAATTCAGCGGCATCCAAATATCAAGAAGCCTCAGGCATTGATGCCGTGCAATTCAAGTTCTATGAACATATCGGTATATGAATTCCTATATATCAGGGTCCTTTCCTTGTTGGAAGAAGAAGATTTAACTGAGTAAATTTCAGTAACATGATACACCTCTATTTAGACCTCTCTACAGTACGATCTTATGATTTACCTGAGTCAATATGTCGCATATTAAATCTGCAAACGTTGTTAAATGACTTGGTGTTGAATTTCCCATTGGATATGTGGAAGCTTCCCAACTTAGGTCATATAGAAGGGGGCACTGAGATGAGAATGGCTGGAATCGGCAACTCAAAATCACTTCAGACCATCAGCTTCTTTAATTTCTTCAAGGAGAAAGATATTGAAAAACTTGAGAATTTAGATGAGCACCGCAGTAAGCTTAAGATTCGATATCTTAATCATGTTCAGTGATTCTGCTCTAAAAGCACTATTTGAGATCAAAAAACACCTGGAGGAGCTTCTTTTACGCTGGCAGGACTCTGCATCGAAAATTGATGAAATGCAAAATGATGTGCTCGAGAGCCTCCTGCCGCATGAAAACATCCGCATTCTGGAAATGTATAACTACATCTTGAGCATCTTTGTCACCTCGAATATTTAACTATTGATGTTTAAGAAATGCCCGTTGCATCGAAATGAATTTTATGATACAGATCTTAATCAAGAGGACATATTCCTTCGTCCTTGAAGCAGTTGCATCTTGAAGAGATGTATGTACTGGAGGAGTGGAAGGATTATATTTTCACGAGGATCGAAATACCAGATGGTTTCCGTCATTGGAATTGGGACAACAATCGCGAAGTGCCTTACAATGACAGGAAACGTACCACCAGATGGTTTCAAAATCTATCGTCGACTCGCTATATATTCTGAGAGGTCCTTAAAAAAAGCAGCTCTTGGCCTCCTTATACGCCACTCCAGAATATGTGCACGCTGCTGTTTATCAGGTTTTTTTAATTACATGTTCTTGGTCAAATCCCTTTCCGATGTCCCACCGTCTGTGGAGTGGAGACACTGGAAATTTTCTAACTTTTGCACATTTGGATCAACGAAGGGAAACAAAGAAGGTACGTTGTTATAGTAACATACATGCATGCATGCTTTCGATCCATTTCAGAGACAGCAAATTAATTTATATATGACAGTCTTTCTGGTATCCTGTTCGTGGATGCAAAGTTGTATTTATAAGTCACCACGGTTATATTTGGAGATTTTATCTTCTGCCTTATTTTGTTGGTTGATTGTTGCCATCGAAAATCTATACATATGAACATATGTAAGCTTCTCCATTTTCCGGTTCAACCATAGCAGTGCTCTCTCTCTCCTCACTTAGAAAGACCCTTTCTCTCCTCTGCATATACTGATTTTCTCTCTTCCCCGTATCTAGATAAATTCTAATTACTGTTAATTAGATGATGATTAATTGAATTTTTACGAAAACAAGATAGTTGGATAAGAATTATTATATGAATAACTAGAAACGAATTTGATAGTTATTGTGAATTCCAAAAGGCAAAAATAAATTTATAGCTAATAAAGCCTTTGATTTTATTTTTATGATCGGATGACATAGCAAAGAATATTCAAATTATTCATTAGTATACACTAAAATTATCATTCTGCCATCACCAAAGACAAAAAATAGTTGGCTTACAAATAGCTCATTCTCACCCTTTTTTCAAAATGCACTTCCCGGTTATAAGAAAAAGAAGATGAAAAAAAATATCTGCATTTCTAATCAGACGTTAGTTTGATTATTTTGAGAGATATCTACTATAGTAAACAAGGAAGAAATTTCCATCTTAGAGATATTTTAAAAAAGTAAAGAACCATCAATGAGATCGTGATGTTTCCAATCTTTCATATATTTGATTTTTTTTTCAGGAAGCGTTTTTCTGCGAACAAAATATTCTTCCATGATGATTCTATTCCTATTCTTCCTAAGAAAAATGTAATAAAGTATATATATCATATCACCTTCTGATTTAATCTTCCAAACTAACGAGCAGGTCGACGTTTTTGATGAGTCTGGGACCCTCTGTTTGACCTCGTAGCTTGTGGTTTGGACTTCCGATGATATCTTATGTTTGTGGGAAAATGACCATAACGCATCTTCGCTGACCAAGTTCATCAATTTCATGCTCGTGCGCATAGAATTTGCAGCATTGCAATTATGGAAGTACCGTAAGATGGAAATTCAAAGAGATTTTTACCCTCGGGACCTGGTATACTTTCAATCTATCGTATATGTATAATCCTCAATAATCATGAATTACACACAAGATTCCGAATAAGTTATAATCAGGTACGGCATAACTCTGTGTTAACTTCCATCCATTTTGTCCATTATCTTTCTCGATGAAATTCATCAAATTCGACCATTTTACCCCTTGGACTCAATCAAATGTGCAAAAGGTCACATTATCCACTCTCAGCCTCAACCAATGTCCAATTCTAAAAAAAATCACATCCCTATGCCTGGTGATAGTCTTCTTCCTTGGATCCCAAAGACGGTATCCAAACTCCTAATCTCCATAGCCAACAAAGAGACAAGGCACAACCTTGTCATCCAACTTCTTCCTCTTCTCCTTTGATACCAATGCATAAGCATTACATCCAAACATTCTCAAATGAGCATATGAAGGGTCCTTTTTCTGTCCAAACGTGTTCTGGAATCTGAAAGCCCAAAAGAACTGATGGAGATCGGTTGATCAAGTAGCATGCAGTGTAAACTGCCTCAGCCCAAAAGATCTTGGGCAACTTCGATGTCTTCAGCATAGAACGAACCCTCTCAACAATGGTCCTATTCATCAACTCAACAAGACCATTGTGTTGGGGTGTGCCTGGCTCTGTCCTCTCATGTCTAATGTTGTGTTCTTCTTAGTAGCTCTGAAAGCTAAGGGAGGTGCACTCTTCCCCATTGTCTGTGCGTAGAAATTTCAATAATTTCCCTGTCTCGCACTCAACCATGGCATTGAATTTCTTGAAGCAATCGAATACTTGATCGTTCCTCCTCAGCACATATAACCACACCTTCCTAGATGCATCATCAATGAAAGTGACAAAATACATGTTGCCTCCCAAAGAGGTTACACTACAACAATCTATATCTAGGGTGACGATTAGATAATGACGATTAATAATATATGTCGCTATATTTGAATACGCCAACGATTAAGTACATTCGTTGCTATGTTTATGTATATAGTGACGAATTTTACCATTCGTTGCAAACTTTATTGCAACTTTCTTATACAGTGGCCCACATTCCTTCTATGGGGCTATCATTTCATATCACGCGCGCAGTCGTTGCCGCACATCCCTATTTAACTCTCACCTCAAACCTAACCCTAGCGTCATCGCATTCCTCGAAAGCTCCTCCATCATCGCCCTTCCAGATATGGCGGCATTGTTGTTCTCTCCTCCCTGTAGCGTTCCTCCATCATCTTGGTGGATTGATGAGAGTGTCGTCCTGATCGATTTTCTGCTGCAGCAAACTTTGCCAATGCATCATCCACTTTCCGATTTTGTTCGATCTTAGGGTTGTTTTTCATCATAGTCATCCTCTTTAGGTATTGTCTCATTATATCTCTGTAATCTTAGGGCTTTGTTTCACAACATTAAGATTTTTTTGTTGCACGAAATATGATTGGTTTTCTGTTGCAGAAATCTCAAATCCATAGGAGTTGACATATGATTTATATGTTCGATCTGCTTCTTCATTATTTGGTATGCGATTGCGCTCTCATTTGTTCTTATCATATAAATTGGAATTTACGAAGATATGTATGATGCTTTTTTTATAGAGCCAACTATATTTGGTTAGGAATAAGGCCTCGAATTTGGATGTCAAGGCACTTGCTGAGTTGCTGATCGAAAGTTCGTGAAGGTAAGTTTCTCTGTTTTTACACGCACTATGGATTTGGGGTTGGGGAGGGGACGGCTTATCTATGATATCGTAAAACATTTATCTTTTATGTTTAGAAGATCTTATCCCGGGTGAATTATTTTTTAAGGTACCATATTCTACCAGCTCTCAATTCGCCTAAAATATTTTCACAATGTTTTTGTTGCTATTCAGACAATTCTTCGAGCATATGATGCATCATTTTGGTATATTGAACATATTTTTTTGTCAATAAATCGACCTCATCCAATTTTGGATTCTCAACATGTTATGATTAACTGTATGCATCCTTGGCTCATGATCAACAAATATTTTAAGAAGCACTGCAATTAGGCTATTACACTTGATTTGTTTTCTTCATATTGATACATAGAAACGTTGAACTGTGTTTTTTTATACCTGTATAGTTTGACTAGAATTTGAATTGGTTCATCTAATTTTTACATGTAATAAAATAATTAGTAATTTTTCTAATCGTGGTTATTTTCCCAACTGCATGAAAGGGGATTTCTCTAATATTTGTACTATGATTCTTTTTTGTTTTGTTGCTCTTACATGAACAATTGATCACACATATCTATGTTCTTTATGAGAAAACCGATTATGTTTGGTCATTGACTTTAAAACCAAATATGCTATTGTCAAATATTAACATTCAAGTTACTTTGTTGATTATTATAAATCATATTGGAACAAGGAGGGAGATTACATTATGTCATGATTTTTCACCATTAATAACCCATACAAAATCTTATTTTTTTCATTAACATGTGACACTTCATTTTTCATCTAGCTAATTCAAGTTTTCCTATAATTGACTTCCTTAAAATTCAATTCATTAAAATATACTGCATGCCTTCTAAATTAGCACACCTACGATGTTGTCCCTTAAAGATCAATAGACTTTATAAAGAAACAAGTCAAGCCTGGAATTGTGAGCATATCCTGAAGATGTTGTGTTCCAGTTAGTTTAGTGTCATATCAACACCATTAATTTTTTAGAGGAAATTATTTAGATTGAATTACATAGAAGTCCTTAAACTATATAGACATTTTCAATATCATCCCTAAATTGTTTGAAGTAACAATGCCATATGCTATCTCTTTATTTTCTAATAATAATGAGGTCTTCCGGTAATGAGAATGGGTGACCTCCGTTATCTTTTAGGTTTGATAGGCCAAAATTCCCTTCCATAATGTCTAAATTAAAATTCTCAAACCTCTTTACAGTCTTCTTGCTCACCCCATCTAATAATCATTGGCATGTCGACTTCGGGCATGACAATATTCAATTCCAATCGCCAAAAAATATCCTTTTTGATCATTAGAAAACTTCGAGGTCGTGTTTCATGTTGAGTGTGGATAGCCTAGAGGTAGGGGTGTTCATGGCAGATGGATCCCATGGATACCCGATCCAACCCAAGCACTCTGACCCTAGGTTCATGGATATCCAATAAAGTTATATGGATCGGGTTACCAGCAACATTTAACCCATTTCTGGTCGGTGCCCCACTGGATATTTCCTGGATATCCACACGTGATCCAATGGTCATGCCCCATCTGCAATAATTGATTCTCCTCCCAGATGCAATTGTAATGGATATATTGGGGCGCTTCCAACCAGCAAGTCCATCATTGATACGTCAAAATCTCCTCATAGGGTTCTGGATTTCATCTAATTTATCTAGAAAATCTGTGAGTCCGTTGTTGCACTAGATGTATTCATCACGTCTACATTGGAACTTAAATCCGAGCTCGATCTAGTGTACTGTCGACTGATTGAGGACTAGTCGCTGCTGACTGTGAGTTTTCAAATTGCGTTTGCGGAATCGTTGCTTAGAATTTGAGAACATAAGTTCATGGTTGAAAAATTATGAAAAGAAAAGATGAGATGTTCTTCACCGTTTCAAAAAATTAATCCAATGTAGTTATTGTTACATCTTAACTGCATAGACATTGCTAGATAAATAATTAGCATTGCATCAAATTTTGCTAAAATTCAGTCAAAATTTTGATTTCGACAAGTGGCTGAGCCGACACTGAGGCCTTGAGATCTATCGATAGATAGGGATCATCATCAAAATGGCTGAAATATCAACCGAATTTCGAGTTAATTTCGGCCAAATTTTCGATTCCAATTCGTCACTGATGTGTTATAAAAAACCTATATTTAAGACCTTGCTAATTAAGTACAAGCATTTTGTACTAGAACAAAATCAATTAATAGATTTTAGCTCGCGAATGGTTCGCTTTATAGGATGTCATGACATATGCATAATTATAATAGTCGAATAATTCCCAAAAACAATTTGATATGGGCATTCATTCAATTATTTTTAACATAATATAACATTTGCATTGCACTTTCCTAAATAATAACCAACTTCAAAATTATATATTCTCATTCTGAATTTATTCATTGCACTGCATTAAGTCCACCGAAATAACCCAAAATCTGAGATTTTCCTTCCATTTAACAATGAAAAATGACAACCCATGTTGTTCTACAGTTAACAATGCATTAACTTTATTCAAAAACCTTTTTCTCAATGTTACTTATTCCAGTACATAGAGGGTACCCGCGGGTAATCCATTTTCCGACGCATGCAATGGATAACCATACATATGGATAACCATCTCAATTGGAGCGGGTCAAACCATTGATCCATCAATATGGTTCGGGTTGGATTATGTGTGAATGGGGGCGGACACCAGCCCCATGAACACCCCTACCTCGAGGGAGACAACACCTCCTAGATTCATAAAACAATCATCAGAGGAGCTCCTGTGATCCGACATTGATATGAGGACCTTTGAGGTCACATCTTCTTCCACCAACAGCTCTTAGGAGAACAACAATATATGGGACAAGGCCTCACATTGTCGGAGCCTTAATCCCACACATCTCCCTGCTATCTTCGTATCTGTACACCACTGTTTCCCTTGATCTTTCTGTTGCATCCCTCGAGAACTTCTTTGCTTCTCGTCAAGTGATGAGTACCACGTAACCTCTAGCGGCCGAACTCGACCACCTTTCGAGAAGCGCATCACTGCCACCCTCGTGGGCCATTGCAATTCATGTCGTTATCCACGGATTAAACCTAATTTGGTCAGTTGAGCAAGAAGAAAACTGTGGGGAAGATGTAATTTTGGGGATTTTCATTTTAATATTATCAAGGGGCATTTTTGGTCTACTAAATCTAAAAGAGAAGGTGATCACCTACTTCCATCATCAAAAGACCACATCTGTACAAATTTAAGAGAAAAATTACAACATTGTTACTTTAAGAAGTTTAAATATGACATTGAGCTTGGGTGTAATGTTTAGAGACTTTTGTGTAATTTACCACTTTTATATCAATTGTTGCCTTTGTTGCGCTCACTACTCATTTATAATCCACAACTTACTTCTCTTATGATTTTGACGATGGAGAGGTTTGAGGAGGGGTCTGAGGAGGGGGAGGTCCTGTCGGATGTTGCTGAGGCAGGGTTAGTCGGGGGTGAGGTTGGTGAGGGGAGAGCCACCAAGGTAGTGGGAGGTGTGGAAGTGGCGGATGATGAGTCTGCTCGAGGGGGCGTGTGGACTAGAGTGGCTTCAAGGAGTGGACGAGACAAGAAGATCTCAACTTTGGTGCGCTGCTTTGACTGTGGTGAGCCTGAGCATTTCGCAAAGTCTTGCTCTGGAGATCTCACCTGCTTCCGTTGCAACAAGGTTGGGCATTGGAGAAGAGATTGTACGCAACACAGTTTTTGGTGATTGAAGGCTGCTCCGGTTGCTGATATGCCAAAGCTCCTGAGGGAGGGGATTCTGGTGTCGGAAGCGTACGCAGGTGACACCATTTTGGCATGTAACGACCTATCGCTTTTATTCGATTCAAACTTCGCTGGAGATGTTGTAACCTTTGATGGAGGCTTGATATGTGTTCGCGGGCTCTCGAGCGACCAAGAAGAGATGTTGCTGAAAGAGGACTAATTTGGATTAAGTTATCGTCTATTTTTCTTGTTTTCGAAAGTGAAACATAACTGTATGCATATATAATTACTTGCATACAAAATCATTCATGAGATATGTCAAATCTCAAGATAATCGCACGTGCAACCGACCAATTGATTGCATTTGAAGCACAACTGAATATTATTATACCTTATTTGATACAATATTTGTCATTGCACAATAAATGATTCCCCCTCCACCTTTGATACACACCTTGTATTCCTTATGTTCACTCTTCTAACTTACATGAGGATATGTGAAATTTATTCTTTACTAGCTTTTAATTTAGTTTGTAAATTATATTACTATAGTTGTATACACTAGTATGTAAGTAATTTGTTTCTTTCCATTTACATTCCATAAAAATATAGTATCCGTTAGCATGTTATATGCCTCTTCTATTCTGCTAAACTTAGCATGTGCAATATATTTTTTGTTGCATGGACTATTATAATCTAATTGTGCCTGCCACCATCAGTTGCCTATGTTGATCTTATAATCAAACAACATGAAAAATATAATTTTTGGCAAAAAAATAACACATTATTGGATAACATGATGGGTAAATCCAAAAATATAGAACTAATCAGGCTAAAGGGGAAGAAACCCCGCTCATTTACTCACCATTTATGAAACCTAACTATTCAATTCAGATAATCAAAAGGAAAGACCATCATAGCACAATCAAGCACCTCCACATTTTCATACCGTTGGATAGCACATATGCCATTGGAGTGTTGGAAAGTATCCTATATATGTTCAGAGCTATGAAAAACTAAAAATATATGCCACTGTCGTTACTCATGTGATTTGTTTTTGTATTTTTAATTTTTATTGTAGAAGGATTCACTGAATAGTTCACCTTACACGAAGTCTAACTTTCATCGCCCTTCATGAAAAATAACTTAATCGCTTGTGGGTCTTATTTTTATTATTATACACCCTATAACTGCCAACAACTATTTGATTGTTTTATTTAATTTCTTATTGTTGTTTGTTTCTAACTTTATTTTAAATTTAATTTCCTATATTTGAAAAGATATTTACTATTGTTTATTATGAAAACTGAAGAGCTTATTATACTACTAAGTTATTCCTTTTCTTTTTGGCAAGTGCAGTGCATCCCTGGAGAGTCAACTAGTAAAGATGATTGGTTTCTTTTGAAACAAGTAATTTCAAATTACTATTAATTGTTTTTTTTTGTTTGAATAACTTGACTGCTAATAAAAAATTTAGTGAAGTACATGTGTTTGTTGACGATGGATCTTTTTCCTCCCATGCGATTTTCATTCTAGATCTTTGTAGATTTTCATCACTCGCTATTCAGATTTATATACATTTTCCTTTTATCTTATCTCACTGATTGAAGTTATTAAAATGAAAAAGATGCAAGTCCATGGGAGGTGATGCAATCTTTCGTTCTCTTCCTTTATGATGATCTTTTTTATTAGTGGGATAGATAATAGACTAAACAGAGTAGACTATTGTGGGCAACTACGATCAGACGAATGGTTACAACAAAGGTAATATAGGTGACATATAGGTGACATGTCCTTAGGAGGTAACTTAGCCTAAAGAGCGTCATTTGTTAAGGTGGTTGTGCGCAATACTTGGTACAATTATGCTTCCAATCGAGTCAAATACATCACCAATGTTATTAGTTGTTACAATGATACATCCTCTTTGCTTATGACATACCAATACTAAATCGTTCCCATATTTTCCAGTGAGGATGTGAAAGGAACTTTGGATGGCGGAGGCGGAAGCCGAGGGCGAACCTAGGGCTTCGGTCTCTGCTGCGGGGTGCGAAAGCTTCGGTGGTGGGGTCGATGGTCAGGGGGTGTTCTTTCGGTGGGCTTGGCGGCGGAATCCTTGCGCCACTCTCGGTGGAGATGCTTCGTCGGGGGGTGATGGCTGGCGTACCATGGCGGGGCGGTTCTTGGGGCTGTGCTTGAGGATGAGGTTGTTGCGGATGTAGGTGCGGATGTTGGTGGAGGTGCGAAGTCTGTAGGTGAGAATGTGCAGGCTTCGGTTTTTGGGTTTGATGTTGGTGCGGTTGGCGTCTGTGGGCTGATGGCGGCTGAAAGGGGTCACCCGTTGGGTGCGGCCTCCTCTTCTTCCCCTCGCGACGGATCTGTGGGTGTGGCTTCCTCGTCCTCCCGCCGGTCGGTGGATGGTGGCCTCGGGTCTGGGGAGCCCTCCCTTGTCGTGGGGGACTCCTTTGCTGTTTCACGGACTGTGGAGCGGGAGGAGGTTCCCCTCTCTGGTCGGGGTGCTCCTGGCGGTTTCTCGGGGGCCGCTCCTTTTGTGGGAGCGTCGGGGGTCACTGTGAAGGACCTGTGGAGGCGTGCGTCTGATGTGGATGGTGGCCTCTTCTCTCGCGTGTGCGCGGAGGGGGGAAGGCTTCTCGTTGATTTCAGCTGCTATTTTGCGCAGCATAGCTCTCCGGGTTCGTTGCTTCGAGATTCGCCCTGCCTGGATGGCGATGGAGGTGCAGGAGTGTTCTTTGCGGATCCGTTGGTCACCGGTGGGTCTTCGGATACTGGTGTGGCAGTTCTGGGTCAGGCTTCAGGTGTCGGGGCTCGAAGGAAGAGGTATCGACCGTGGAAGGACCACTCTAAGCATGGCCGGGGCGAAGATCTTCCCCCACCTCCCGTCCGGGATGTGCTTATCAGCGAGGAGAAGTTGGAGGTGGCAAGGGTGGCTGGGGTTCTCCCCATCATCGGGTCTCATTCTGGTTGTTAATGAAGGTGCTCACTTGGAATGTGCAGGGGTTGGGTGACCCCGAGAAGAGGAGGTCTGTGGGGTCTTTGCTTAATGATTGGAAGGCGGACATTGTATGCTTACAGGAGACGAAGCTCTGTGGTTGCCCCGCTCTGGTCTGGAGGTCCTTGGGGCTCACGAGAGTTGGCGGCTATTCCGTGGTGGACGCGGTTGGCAGTGCGGGGGGGCTCCTGTGTGGGTGGGATGAGGACCTCGTGGAGTTGTCGTCTGAGTTGAAGGGCAGATTCGTTTTGTCGGTGGCTTTGACCTTGAGGAGCACGGGGGGTCGGCTGGTCGTTTCGTGCGTTTATGGGCCGACGGAGTATCCGCTGTGGGAGGCTTTGTGGGATGAATTGCGGGCGGTTGAGTTGGCATTTCCGGGCGCGGCGTGGATTGTGGCGGGCGACTTCAACGTCACTCTTCGGGCAGCGGACAGGCCTGGGGGGAGGGGGGGCCAGGATCCTGGGTCCGAAGCTTTCGGGGAGGTGATTGGTGATCTGCAGCTGGAGGTCTTGGACGCTGAGGATACTTGCTTCACTTGGAGAGGTGCGGGGTCTCGTTCTCGTATTGATCGATTTCTGGTCTCCCCACAGCTGCTGCATCTTTTCCCCTTGTGTGGTGTCCGATCGCGGCCACGTTCGAGGTCTGATCACTCACCTCTCATGTGGGAGTGCAATTCCCTGGAGACCCCACGCTCTTTCTTTAGGTTCGAGAAGTCTTGGCTGCTGGAGGATGGGTTCAGAGATCTGGTGTCGGCGCTCTGGCGCTCTTGGGAGGTGGAGGGCTCGACGGCTTCTCGGCTTGAGAGGAAGTTAGTTTTGTTGAGGCAATGGCTTTCGATTTCAAAAGAGGGCTGAGAGAGAGAAGACGTGTTGCTCGGTTGTTTGCAGAGGAAGGTGTGGCCAGACTGGACAGGCTAGCGGATGCCAGAGGCTTATCGAGGGAGGAGCTAGAAGAGAGCCGGTTTCTTGAGGATGGCAGCGGTGGAGGATCAGAAGTCAGTTGTGGAGTGGAGGCAGAGATCCAGACAGAGGTGGATTAAAGAAGGTGACGCTAACACAAAGTTCTTTCATGCTGTGGCTAGTGGGAGGAAGAGGAGGAACTCGATTCGCTCTCTGTTGGTAGACGGGGTTCAGGTGGAGGGGGAAAGGGGGATTGGCAGGGCTGCGGTTGACTACTTTCGATCGAGCTCTAGACGGGTGGAGCCCAGGTTGTGGAGGTGGGCGGGGGAGGGCGCTTGCAGGGTTTCTTCGGAGCAGTGCGAACGTCTTACTCGGGCGTTCACAAAGGAGGAGATGAGGACGGCGGTGTCCGCGGTCAATAGGGAGGGGGCCCCCGGTCCAGATGGATACCCAGTGCTCTTCTTTGCTGAGTTCTGGGATGTGGTCGGAGATGATGCTTTTGATGTGCTTGAGGAATTTGGTCAGGGTAACAGAGGGTTCAACAGGCTGAACAGGGCTCTTCTGTTTCTGCTCCAGAAGAAGGATGTCGCTGTTTGCATGGATGACTTCCGTCCTATTGCTCTATCCAATTCCATTTATCTTATTATTGCGAAGGTGCTTGCCTTGAGGCTTGGTGAATGTATGCAGTCCCTGATCTCCCCATCGCAGTCCGCCTTCGTCAAGGGGCGGCAAATCGGGGACAGCCTTGTTACGGCATCGGAGTTGGCGGCAGACTGGCGCAGAAGGAAATCGCGGGGGATGATTTGGAAGGTGGACTTTTCAAAAGCTTATGACAGTGTGGACTGGAGATTCTTATGGTCAGTTTTGGCAAAGAGGGGCTTCCCAGAGAAGTGGATTTCGTGGATGAAGCGCTGTGTGACCACCGCTTCGTACTCTGTTCTGGTCAACGGTCGGCCTGAAGGGGGTTTCTTTCAGCCGCAGCGGGGGGTCCGTCAGGGATGCCCTCTGGCGCCTCTTCTCTTTGTGATGGCAGGGGACGTTCTCTCTCATATGGTTAGTAGGGTGGTGAGCCACGGCATTTCGACTGGATACTCCTTGGGGGACATTTCCATCCATGTTCTACAGTATGCGGATGATACGATTTTCTTCATTGAGGGTGGCACTGCTGAGGCGAGGGGCATGTTGTTAGTGGTGGAAATATTCGGGGAGCTCTCGGGTTTGCGCCTAAACCGGGACAAGTCCTGTATGATTCCTTTTGGCATGACGGAGGTTGAGAGTCATGAGTGCTCGGAGGTCTTGGGGTGTGCTTGTAGTTCGAGCCCCATCAGATACCTGGGTCTGCCGTTGGGGGCGGGAAGGCTCTCTCTTTCGGAGTGGCTGCCGGTGGTTGAGAAGGTTGAACGGAGGTTGGCGGGGTGGAAGGGTGCTCTTCTTTCTAGGGGGGGTCGTTTGACGCTTGTGAAAGCGGTTCTGGCTGCGATACCAATTTTCTTCATGTCTACGAGGATGCTTCCGAAGACTATTTGCAATCGGCTAGAGAAATCAATGCGAAGATTCTTTTGGAGGGGATCTGAGGTTAGGGGACGTGGCTTTCACCTTGTCAGCTGGGAGATGGTAACTTTACCTGTTGGGATGGGGGGATTGGGCATTCCCCGGCTTGAGCTGATGAACCAGGCTTTGCTTTTGAAATGGGCAACGAGGCTATGGGGTGAGAGCGAGGACAGCTGTTGCAACTTGCTGCGGGCGATATATGGGATCAACAGGCACGAGGTGGCGAGTCTGAGGAACCTGAGGTTTGGGACAGCTCTCTGGAGAGGTATTAGGTCGCTCCTCCCGACTTTTGCTCGTCTCTCCCAACCACGTTTGGGCAGCGGCACCGGCTTTCGCTTCTGGACTGATACCTGGACGAGTGATGGTCCCTCTCTTCCCGTTTCCCCGTCTCTTCGCGTCGGCGGAGAACAGGGAGGCATTGGTAGCGGAAGTTTGGGTGGAGGGTGAGTGGCGACCCACTTTTGCTGGGACCCTTTCGGTTGGTCGTGCTCAGGAGCTTCACGGGTTGTTGTCGGCCCTTGGGGGCTATAGTGGTCCCGGGTCGGGATGTGATCATTGGGGCTGGACTGACGTCGCTTTCACCGTGAGAAAGGCATACATGTTTTTGATGGATTTTGTGGGGGCTCCTCAGGATGCGGTTGTCAGGGACTGCAGATGGATTGGGAAATTGAAGATCCCCTCCCGCGTTAGAGTGTTTCTTTGGTTTCTGCGTCATGGGAAGCTTTTGACGAAGGAGAGGCGGGCGCGCCTCCTGCGTTCTAAGGACAACTTGTGCGTGTTATGCGGAGTGGGCATTGAATCTGATGAGCATCTATTCCTGACGTGTGAAAAGGCTAGAGAGCTATGGCAGAATTTGGACGCTTCGTGGGTAGACCTGGGGGATCTCTAGGCTTTTTGGGACTCTCTTATCAGGTCCAGGGGCCGTCCGTCATCGGAGGTGTTGCTGCCAGTCGCAGGCATTTGGGCTACTTGGTTGATTAGGAATGGTGTTATTTTTCGTTCTGAGAGGTTCTATGTTGAGAATGTAGTGCGTCTTTCCCGGACTTCGCTCGAGTCCTGGTTGTTGTAATTTTTAGTTTATAATCAATAAAGTTTGGAGTGGACACCTACGAGTGTTTCCCCCTTGTTGGTCTCAAAAAAAATATTTTCCAGTTAGGTAGTGTACTTCTTGATTGTATACAATTATTGCTAAAGTCTTGGCTTTCCTTTACATTTGCTCATTAATATATGTATAATGCTTTTACAAATTTTTTAAAAAAGCTGTATTTATTTCAGCATAGTTACTTAAGTAATTGCTGTTCAATCTTTCAGGATCTGGTCGACGATAATTTGGGCACTTGAAGATTGAAGGATGCTTTTTTAAAAATCTTGATAGATATCAGAATATTGTGAGAATGGATTTGTAAATTCAAGACTAATGCTTTTGTTGTAATCTTTGTACTAACTTGTAGTTTAGCTGTGATGAAATTTCATTGATTTTAGTATTCCATTGTGAATAATTACTATATATAATGACATCTTTATTATTGTTAAATAGAAGTGCACCACAAGTTTATTGTTGCTATTCTAAGTTTACCAACGTTGCACATTCGTTGCTATTGCCCATTTCTTGACGATTACTATTTGTTGCTATGGTTATTTCTTGATGAATCATATTCGTTGCAGTTATCAATCCCAACAAATCTTATTCGTTGCAGTTATCAATCCTTGACAGTTCATATTCGTTGCAATTAATAATTTCTCAACGGTTTTTATACGTTGTTATAAATTTAACAACGGCTTATATAACAACAATTGTGCCAACAGATAATTCATTCGTCAAGATACAATATAGCGACGACTTATTCGTTGCCGTGTTTATAAAATATATGTCGCTATAGGTCAACTTTGTTGTAGTGTTATGTCCATGGGACTACAAACATCCGAGTGAGCTAGCTATAAAAGGTCTCCCTTCACCTTAGATGTGACTCTGAATGGCATACTCCTGCTCTTCCCAACCTCACATGCATCACAAGGAGACAATGTGATGTCATTGTGGTAGGAGATCAACTCTCTCTTCCTCAGAAGCTGCAAACCCTTCTTACTCATGTGCCCAAATTGACGGCGCTACAAATCTGATGTGCATGTCTCGCTGGCATGCAAAATGTCATCCATGACCTTCACTCTAGTCATATGGAGTGTACAACACATACTACCTCTAGCCATGATGAGAGAACCCTTGCTAATCTTGCACTTGTTGTCGCCGAACTTCATATGGTAACCTTCACTATCTAGTTGTGAACCAAATCTAAGACTAAGCCGTACACCAGGAGCATGCCTTACATTCTACAGAGTCATTGAGCACCCAACATCGGTTTGAATCGAGATGGTGCCAATGTCCACGATCTTAGAGCAACTTTTGTTACCCATCAAGACTCGCCCTTAATCACCCTTGGTGTAAGTGGTGAAGAACTCCATGTGTGGAGTTACATGATAGGAGGCGGTCGTATCAACAACCCACTCCAAGTCATTCCTGCATGCAAGCTTTGATTTTGAATGGTGAGAATCACCTCATCTACACTGTCGTCTGACACAATTGCACCTACTTTCCCATCTTCATTCTTGTGATTTTTCTTGACTTCAGCTTGCTCTCTTTTCTAAATCATGCAATCTCTCTTCTAGTGCTAGGCTTCTTGCAATTGTGACATTTTCCTCTGTGATGAATCTCCACTTCATCACCTTTATTATATCATTTTGGCCTTAAAACCCCTAGCTAATGCATGTATATAGCATTATTTTGTACAAATTAACACTCATTATTTGTTCCATTTATTGTGTATGAAATATTGTTTTTAATGACAAATTATAGAATAAAGAAAAGAAAATAAAAATAATAAAATGTCAAAGGTATTTTATTACCCTAAACCCTGAGATTTGGGCATATTGATGACTAGGTTGATAAGAAATAAAGTAGGGGGAGATAAGGCCAAAAATCAACAATAATTCCCATTCCTTAATTCATCAATATTTTTTTTGGAACATATTTTATTTTGTATTTTATATACCTCAAATAAATAAACTTTGTACATGAAAGTTGTAGATAATAGTATACAGAAAATTACAAAAATTCATTTCATACAAAAATAATATACATTGTACAAGTTATACTCTAAATAAGAATCTAAAATCCCAACTTCTCAAACTCATATCTCCTAAATAAAAACTAAAAATGTATCAAAAACATATTTAATTGTATATAACTTCTAATAATCTATTTAATGAAGGTGGTTTCATATTTTTTGAAATTAAAGTGTGAAAGTTAGGTTTTGGACACCTATTGTACACCATACCGGAATAAAATATTCATTTTGTTTATTTTTTACTATTTTATAATTTTATATTTTATAATTTTATAAATATTATTTATAATATATGTACACATTTAGAATAGAATAAAACCATAAATAAAGTACAAAAATAAAATATGTATACAAAATACATAGACGAATTACCTATACTTATACCCCCCATATATCCTTATTTATTTAAGTGTATAAAATATATTAAAAATATAATAAAAATATATTATATATATTAAAATAAGTTATAATTTTATAAAATAAAACAATAAAATAGAAAGTAGAAATAAAAATAAAAATCCTAAAACATAAATGAATATAGCTATAAATGGAACCTTAAAAATAAACATATAATAAACTCAAAAATAAATAAAACCATATTAAAATACTATAGAAAATAATAAAAAATATTTTATAACTTTAATTTTATAAAATCAATTTACTATTTTTAAATTAAATTCCTAATAATTTCAGGATGGTTTTTCCTAGTTGGTCCACGTGGACCAACCAGGTTGAGTCGCTAGTTGACATTGGTCAACTGCCTGACCTCTATCCTATAGCTCTTACATGCCTAGCGTTTAACTCATGTTCCGCCTTTTTCTCCCATCGATGCCAGCATCGAGTGGGATTGCTCTCTTCTCGACTTTTGTTCCTCAATGCATGCTCCATCACGCGGGAGTGATTCCTCGAGTTGTGAGCATATGCATCGAGCGATTGACCTCGATTCTTCAGCCCCTATCGTTTTCCTATACATAAACCCCATTCTTCTTCCACTCATTTTCCTTTATTATATTTCTCTAAAATTTACAATAAGGATCATGAACTTGTTATATTTGTAGTTAAGTCCATGCCAATGAGGCTCATGTGTCCATACACATGATCTTGGCTATTTTGCGGCTGGACCCCTATGGGTTAAGCTTTATATTTATGTTATATTTATGGATATTTTTTAGAAAGTCCCTTGCACTTTATTTTATTTACGTGTTATACCCTACTAGTTCGGTGATTTTTTATGCATTTATTTCATTTAAATATAGCAATTGTGCTTCAAAAACTACCAAAAATGGTTAAGCTTCTGTTGCATTATATTTTTATGCCATACTTTTATATTTGTAATTTAAGACTTTATATTATTTTTTAAAAAAAGAGCACAAAAAAACCTTATTTATTTTTACAAATAATAATATAAAAACATTTAAAAAATTCTCAAAAAATATATTTTGTTTATTTAAGTACTTTGAGCTTTTACACCAAAAATCACTAAAAATGGAAAAAAGAAAATACATAAAAATCAAAAAGCCTCAAAAACCTTTATAAAAATCTAATAAATTCTTAAAAAGTCCAAAAATATAATTTTCTAATTTACATTTTTATATTACTATTTCTCTATTAAAATTGATTTGAAAGATTTTGAACCTTATTTGGTATTTTAAATCTTCAAATTAATTCTGCATATTTATTTAATTCCTGATTTTTGATATTTTTACTTCAAAAATCTATAAAAAATTAGCGAAAATCCTAAAAATCTTGAAAATAGTAAAGAAAATTATGGGATTTTTACACATGTAACCCTGAGTAATTCCGCAATAACAATCATAACCTTGCATAATCATGAACTACATGAGAAACCTCGAGTAATGCTTAACTCTTTCATTGTTATGTTCAGTTTGGTATACCCGTTATATGTGACGGTTTCCGTTAGAAAAAGATAGATCTGCCTGCAATGTTGATTTTTACTCCCCCCCCGACCACCTCTGCAGCCCTGCCCTTCCGCTCAAAGCTGCACCCCCTTCCCCCGTCACCCTCCTACAAAGACCTCGCTGCCAGCATGCCCCTCGTCCGCTCGATGTCCCCACCCCCACCCCCGATCTCATGCCCCTCCTCTGCTCCACCTGTCGTTGATAGCCCCCCATCCCTCCCCGTCACCGATCTCTTGCCCCTCCTCTACTTGAAGCCATCCGTCATCCATCGTCGATAGTCCCCCCCAATGCCCTACGTCGTCCTCTCGAAGCCTCCCCATCCCCTGCGTCGTCCGCTGGAGCCTCCCCCCCCACCCTGCGGCCTTCGCCCCTTCCGCTCGAAGACACCCCTCCCCCCCCCCCCAAATCCCCTACCTGTCGTCCGCTCCCCCCAGTGATCCCCTGCCTGTCGAGCTCCCCCTCCCCCTACCAACTGAGATCAACCCCCTACCCACCGAGCTCCCCCCTCCCCCCCCCCCACGTCCTGCTGCGATGCAGGCCTCTGTCCCTTTCGCTTGAAGACCCCACCACCGCCTTGCAAAGATCCCCTCGGTCCTTTCCCTCCCGCATCGAGCTTCGTCTCTCTCGAAGAAACCCCCATCGGCACATGCACCCATGAGCTCCACGAAAGCCGCCCCTACTTGAAGCACCTCCCTCACCGAGCTCGGGTCGCTGCATCCGCTAGTTAGAATCCCGACTGCCACCTGCAAGCTTGTCATTTTTTTCCTTTTTATTTTTTTATTTTGCCTAATCCTAGTCGTTATATCATATATTGGTTAGATTGACTCACATATATAGTTGAGTTAATATATTAAACTAATTTAGGGTTATGAGTGTGAGACAAGGTGATAGTTCAAGGTTTCTCATGTAATTCATGATTATGCGGGATTATGATTGTTATTGCAGAATTACTCAGGGTTATGTGTGTAAAAATCTAAAAAAAATAAAACCTAAAAATATTTAATTCTATAATTTTTTATTTGTTTTTAGTTGTGTTTATATCTATATTACCCTATATTGTATATATAGCCTTATATATTCTTATATATCTTTTATAAAAAAGAAACTGAAAATTAGAAAATATAAAAGTAATTTTAAAAAATAAATTTTAAAAAAATAAAAATCTAAAAATTTAAAACCCAAAAAAATACATAGACAACAAGAACAAAAAGTTTTGTGCATTCATTTGTCCCATTCTCCCATTTGCTCCCTGTGTTTGACTTCTAAAATACTTGCACCTATACACATATTTTATAGAGTTATAATAAATTTTAACTCCATATATTTTGCTTTTCATTGCTTGACTCTTAACTGTGGGTTAATTGTTGATTTTCTAGGGTTTCTTACTCCGACGCTTCGACGACGTTGTTCTCACATTGAGTGGAACATCTATCACTTTGCCCTTGGACTTACCCCTGGATTGCTACCTCTCTTGTGAATTTCCTCTGCTACTGGATCTTCCTCTCCTCTCGACTGCATACACATGTGAAGAGGACGAGGTCTCTTCTAATGAGCAATGTATGATCTCCTCATTCAAGAGGCTACCCTTGACCATAGGCATGGTCAACTTCTTGTCCTTCATAGAATTGCTCACAATGACATCTAGAGTCTCCTAGCTGTCTATCAACGAAACCAACAAGAGAAGTGACTGCAACTCATCATCAAGAACCATGCCCATGGAACTCAACTAGTTGATGATGTTTTGGAAGTCATTCAAATTCTCCTCAACTTTGGATCCATCCTTGTATTTCAGGTTCACAAGATTCCTAATCAAGAAAGCCTTGTTGGTTGTGGTCTTCTTATCATAGAGCTCGGATAGTTTGTCCCACAGCTCCTTTGCATTTGTCTCTTCAGTCACATGATGGAACACAGACATGTCGAGCCATTTGAATGGTCCCAATGAACTTTCGATTCAATTTTGTCCATTCGCATGCGGACATGTTCTCCGACTTGTCGTTCTCTCCTTCCACTGGATGGAGGTCCTTGCAATATAGAATGTCTTCTATCTTGGCTTTCCAAATCTGTCAGATGCTACTTGTGAGATTAATCGCCGTGCCCTCATTATCTTTACCCATATTACTCAACTTGAGCTCTGATACCACTTGTTGGGGATAGTAGATGAGAGTATCCGTAGTTCCCTATCCTGCAGCAAAGATGGGACAACAAATATGGATTCCCCACATGGGAATCAAATGAAAACGATGATAAAAAAATCGCACAAACAACCATAACAAGCAACCACGAAGACAAAGATTTTTACATGGAAACCCTTGCTTGGTGTGGGCAAGGTAAAAATCATGGAGCAAGACCTGCAACGATTCCACTAGGTCAAATGCAACCAAAGTTATTCTCGATTTTTTTGCCCAACAAAACCGAGATACAAGCCACGAGCACAATTCGATAGTTCTTTAACAATCAACTAACTATCTATAGGTATCCAAAATGCCAAATGCTCAAATCCAAAAAGGAATAGGTGGCTTTCATGTGGGCTCCCAGATCGAGACCCAAAACTGATGCTCGGCTACCTTGAGGGCATCAACACGACATCTAGTGACTGCTCCTCTCGAGCTTGAATGAAGTCGCTTCCCTTGTCGAACCTGCAACCCTAGTTGTTGTGCCATGGACCCACAGCCCAGGCCGCTGCTCCTCGGCCAACTAGAGAAGAGAGAACGAGACCACCGGCTGCTCTCTCTTCCTCTCTCGGCCTCTAAGGATGATGGGGTTTGTTAAAACCCCTTGCTGCTGCTCACTAGTTGCTAGAATGGAAAAGACAAATGGGGCTTCGTCCTAGAAATTGGGACAGCCGAATGGGGTTGTAACTTGCTGGAGAAATTGCAAGAATGTCCCTGCAAAAAGGACTAATTTCAACTGCCCTTGGAACCCAAGTTGGGACCCGACAGATTGCAACAATACCTAATAGTTCATCAATTTCATGCTCGTGCACATAAAATTTGCGTCATTGCAATTATGGAAGTACGGTAAGATGGAAATTCAAAGGGATTTTTACACTCATAACCCGGTATACTTTTAATCTGTCGTATATGTACAATCCTCAATAATCATGAATTACACATAAGATCCCAAATAGTTTATAAACAAGGCATGACATAACTCTACGTTAATTTCCATCCATTTTGTCCACCAACTGAGAAGGGTATATATTCTGGAGTACACCTTGTTGAGATTTGATCTAACAATTTTGAGTTTCAGATGGATTTTTGTTAGCTCCTGTGTTTCTGAAATCAGAAAGGTTATGGCTATGCACTTTGACTTTGGGTCCAATTCTTGGGGAATCGAGGCAAAATTTCTATGTATATCCCTGGAGACAAATTCTTCTTCAATTTCAGCCATCAAGCAACAACCATTACGTAGAACATTCTACAACAACTTCAAATAACGTCATCCTCGCTGCAAGCACCATCAGTTGCAACGAGCCTTATTGCACAACCACCACCCCATGAGACAAGGGTAGCAGACCATCCACCCCAAGACCTTCACTCCATCCTATTACTTCATCAATCGCCGACCTAAACCACAACATTTCTACCTTCAATGTCATCCTCCCTCGGGCGAGCACAGATCCTAAGATCTCCACCCCGAGCATTCGAATTCACTGTCAACCAACCTTGGCAAGATCGAGTGTCGCCATCGTCAAATCCACACAAAGAACAGAGCATGGGAGGCAAAGGAGGGGAGGTGGAGGGAGGGCTCTGCCCGACGGAGGTGTTGCAGCAGCAGATTATGCAGGAGGAGGTGGAGAGGAGGAAGGAGCGTTCAAGGGAAGGCTCCGCCCGGGTGGAGTTGCTGCTACAACTTGTGCTGGTGGAGAGATGGCGGAATAAGGGAGGGGAGTTGGGTTTTATTTAAAAAAAGGAATAGATATTTAGGTAAATTAGATTAGCTCAAAATTTAGGTTAGATTACTGGATAAACTTAACAGAGGGGCATGCGAATAAAACAAAGCAACTATTCAGTGTTCCAGGTGTAATTCATGTTTATGAAATGTTATATATGATATATTAAAAGTATACATGGTTATATGTGTTAAAATCCGAAATTCAAATGGATATTCGCTATGGAATTTCTTTCATTCCTTCCTTCCATGCCGCCTCAAAGAAGGGGGATCATGAGGCTTTAGTTTCATGCTATGTCGGCATTACAAAAAAAGGCTTGTAACCTCATCACTTTGTGCCATATCAGTTAGCTCAAAGCCCCCCCCCTCAAGTAGGAGTCGACAAACACTTTTACGTGTGATCGATGTCTTCTTCCTTTCATTACATGATTTTGAAACCAACTGTGTTAGCTATTTTTAGATGACCGAGTGGTCATCGGACTGGAAAAATGCCCCGCACTAATAAGAAGATGTTAGCAAGAAAAGGGGATAGGCAATTAGGGTTTTTGGGGCATACGGGTCGTGCGCATGGGCCTACAAATATTGAACAGCACACTGACGGAAGCCCTAAGCCCAAGCACCTCACCTTCTCGTGTAGTGTTCATCCTCTAACACTGGTATCATAGCCCCGCGCCGACGATCCGCGGTTGCAGGTTCCTCGATCCTCCCCTGCGGGTTCTCCGATCTGACAATGCAGGCTCCTCGATCCATCGCCACAAGTCGATTCGAGTCGCGAGTTCCTCGACTAGCCACTGCGCCTCTTCGATCCGCTGCTGCGATTGGATCCTCTTCGATCTGCTGCTGCAATTACAATCTTCGTGTTCTCTTGAACCCATCAGAGCCGAAGGATAAAAATTCAAATTGCAACCAAATTGATTGCATCCAAGTTGGCTAAGCTTGAAAAGCTCAATGGTGTCAACTATGACATTTGGAGTCAGAAAATATTATGTGGTCTAATACATGATAATCTAGATAGTATTATAGACACCTCTCCTCCTGAACTCTCCAAAGAAGCCACTGATGCTGAGAACGATGTCCACGAGAAATTGTTCAAACAGTGGGAGAAAACAGATAAGAAAGCTCGTAATTTAATCCTCATACATATGGAGGATGATTTGATAAGGATTTTTGAAGCTCATAACTCCACATACAAGTTATGGAGAGCGATCAAGGGGAAGTATGACTCCAAAATGGAGGTGAATGTTCAGCTCCTATTTCACAAATATAACATGTGCAAAATGAAGGAATCCGATAGTGTTATTGAACACGTCAATCGGATGATAGGGATGGCAAAAAATCTGCAGACAGCAGGAACTATTATTCCTGAGAATTTGCAGGTGGCAACTATATTGAATAGTCTGCCATCTTCATTTGATATGGCTGCCACCACCATGAGGCTAAATGGAGGTATAAAAAGTATGACTAACTTGCCCTCTCAACTTGTGATTGAGCAGGACTTAACTGCCAGAAGGAAGAAGGCGGATGTCTTTGAAGTTGAACAGGAAGAAGCACATGTTGTTCATCACAAGAAGTATATAGGACCTAAAAAACTAAATTTAAGGGCAACTAACAGCAACGTGGAAAAGGACCACGAGGATCATGCTATTCTTGCAGAAAATTTGGTCATTTCAAGGCCAACTGCCCCACTAAAGGGGTGAAATCAGGCCAAGCTAAGGTCCGTGAAAATAAAAGCAAGAAGTATGAATTTGTTGGCATGGTTGAGTGTAACTCTGCCACAACTGACTGTGAAGGCTGGTGGGTGGAATCTGGAGCCACCCGACATATAGTGAAGATCAAAGAGGGACTCGTGGAGTTTAAAGAGCTCAAAAAGGGCGAGCAGAGGATCTACATGGGCAATAACACCTACCTAGATGTTGAAGGTGTTGGAACTTATAGACTGGATCTTGGGGAGAGTGTGATGACCGTCCAAGATGTATTCTATGCTCCAAGGATCCAAAGGAATCTGATTTCATTATCAGCTCTCCTGAAGAAGACTCTGGAAGTTATATTCTACAATAATCATATCTCTATAGGTCGAGATAGAAAAGTCTTTATAGTCGGAAAATTTGTGCATGAGCATGCTTATTTTGTATCCTTATTTTTGCTAATCAATAAAGGGTGATTTGAATTATTCCTTATATTTATTGTCTGATTTTGATTTATGGCATATGAGACTAGGGCACCCAGGAAATAATAAGATGAATCAATTAATAAAGTTAGATCTATTTCCTAACATAACAAGAGCAAGAACATTGCCCTTTGAGCATTGTTTGACCGGAAAAATGATCAGAGAACCCTTTTCTAGTGGTCAAAGGTCAAAAGAATTGCTAGAGTTGATTCATTCAGATATTTATGGTCCCCTAAGTACCAAAACATATGGAAATAAGGA